>CM047815.1:89030445-89323144 GCA_026214975.1 Gentiana macrophylla
GTTGGATTATTTATTTATTATTATTATTATTATTATTATTATTATTATTATTATTATCATCGATCCTTAACCTAGTTATATCTTGCGTTCTGTCGGAATTGGTAAGGTTGACGACTTCGATTCCAGAAAAAAGCCCTTGTTGTAGCGGGAGAGCCAAGCGATCCAGTAATCAGAATGCAGAATGTTTGGTAGGTCTATATCTACGTTCTTAACGAAATTTGACATCGATTTTGTATATCAGCAAAACTTGGTTTAAATGATTTCGTTTTGCGAATCGTTTTTGGTTAAAATTGAATTTTTGGCCTTGTCGATCGTAGGCGCAACATCGCTGGAAGGAGGCTAGGTGCTAGGTCATATAGCAGGTATTATTTATTTTCGTTTCAGTACGCCGTGTTCTTTTACGTGTTAGTGCTAACGTGTTGAGCATATACATGTACAGTGTGCCCTGGTTCCAGATCAGGTTCCAACTCCGAACTGGATAGATGTCTCTTTTCGTTAATGGTTCACCACCATTCCCAGCTGTTTATTTGGATCCTTTTATACCTTTTTTCCGCCTAAAAAGCAATTTCCAATTCTGTTGATATGCAGGATCAATTCTGTAGTGCTCCTAGGTTCTGCGGTTTTTACCTGACTGATGCAATTTTGTATGGGTAGGCCTTATTGTTGGTTTGAACTTTTCTCTTTATGGTGATTTGTGTATTGTAACCCAATTTTAATCTCAATGTATTTGCAGGATTAATTATAATGGGATCAGGTATGTTACTGCCCCTGAATTTAAGATACGATACTTATTCGTTGACTCCAATATCATTGATGAAACAAAAAAACCTTCTAGAGATTATGCTCACAGCTATTTAGCATGGTTCCTGGATTCCTGCTTATGATTTTCCTGTTTTAGTGACTAAACTAAGAACTAGAGCATGTGAATTTGTACTTGACATTGTGTGTGTGCTGTTTGCTTTGTCTTCCCCATCTCGAGAATCCGCAGATTTGTTGCTAATATATTAGTGATAATTTTTCGTAGAATGTATGCTTTCGGAAAGTGTTTTAAAACAACTATGGAGACACCAAGGTACTTGGAGTGAGATGTACATAAATATATTATTTTCAGACGTTCTCTCTAAATTGTATAGTAGGTCGTTGGGTTTTGTGTGAATTTTATGACAATGCTAGTAGCTTGTTTCGACAAAACCAACCAACACATTCGAGTGGGGATGACCATTGCGGGTTATGCGTGGGTTTCATACAACCTCTACTTGAATCTCCCTAGCACTCCCTATCTGCCTTTACCTGCCTGGGTTTGATGCTTTTAATTGGCAACCCCATACCGGTTATTTGCTATTCTCACATAAAATATCTAGATCGGTATACACAACATGACTAATACAAAGTGCTGACAGAAAACCAGTCAGACATTTGACTTAGATATATCGCTGTATTGTTTAAATAAAGTTCAATGTATGTTTTGCTCAAGAGCTTTATGTTTTAATTTATTCATGTTAAAATTCAATGATATGGCGGGATGGGTAGGGTATGTAGCAGCACATTCCCTCAAGCTTCATTCAAAACTTCCGTTTTTTTACTTTGGGCTGTTTAGATTGGGTGTTCACCAATTTTGGTGGGAGTTGCCATCCCTTACTTTGAGAAGTTACATTAAGCCATTTCCACTCCATTTATGGAGTTTATTGAATATCAAGGTACATATGTGTTCATACGAGCAGTATGTTTGAAGTATTCCTTGATTAAATTTGAAATTGATGTAATATGGTGTTATCATGGTAATTTTGATACAAGCATGTGTGAATCTCCTAGTGGTTAATAGCTAGATTGCAGATGCCCTTGAGTTGCTTTTGTTCTGTTTATGTGCAACTCACAGTATGAGGCAGTTTCTAGGTAGTTTGATATGAAATCGACGATATGCTATGAAATTATTGTTCAAATTAATGATCGCTTTTCAGAATGTGAGTTGGTTTATGTTAAGAGATTATCCTGCATTTATTTCCTGATTTTTTATTATTATCGCCATTCATTGTAGCCGAATATAAGGCTTTTATTTTTCTGTTTTGATTCTGTTTGATTTACACGCTGTTGACCAGCTAGCATGATTAGAGTCCTAAATGGACAAATCTCCTAAGTTTGGTAGCATAAATACTTCTCTCTCTCCGATGAATAAAATTATCACAGCCCAAGTTAAAAGACTTCTTTAACATGGTATCAAAGCCTTTCTACAAAAATTCTAGCCACAAAAATTAATCCGATGAATTACCAAGCAAAGATTCACTGTAGAAAGGACCTACACCTTTGTAGTGGTTAACTCCGGCAATTTAACACCAGTGACAGAGTCCCAGATCACAAATCTTCTACCAAGATGATAATTCCAAATCAAATTCCACCTCTATTCTACTTCCAGCCAGGAAATTAGACGGTAAGAACCGCTGGAGTGGGCACAAACCATTAAACTGGCAATCGATGGCAAGGGAAAGTCGGGTTTTTACAGAGATGAAGTCGCCTCGCCAAAGGGATCCAAAACGCAAGAACCGGAAGTCCGAGAACTCTATGGTGATGGCATGGCTCATAAACTCTATGGAGCCTTCCATTGCCAGCCCTATATGTTCTTATCCTCACCAAGGACATCCGGGCAGTCAGATAAGAGATGTATTCTCGATCCGAGAATTCATCTCAAATCTATGTGATCAAAACCAAACTCAGGAGCCTCGAGACAAAGAGACATAAATGTCATCTCCTATTACAATGACAGCCTCCTTGTGGCAGAATTGGATCTTTGTCATGAAGACAAACGGGAACGCACAAAGCAGATAGTGTGAAGTTCCATTAAGAGGAGAGAGAAACGAGAGGGTACACTCATTCTGGTAGATCGAACCTGCACTCAGATGAGGTCGTGGAGAATTCTAGAAGAATCCTCTACCATCACTTGTGAGAAGCTCAAATTGTGAGGGAAGAATCAAGCGAGGAAAGTGATGCACAGATCAGGATAGACAGAGGTGGAAGGATCTGCAATGGTGGCTAGCAGATCATAATCAACAAAGCGGGCAGACAAGCTGAAGCTCAATTGTGAACATTGCAAGAAAACTGGAAACATGTTGGGGTATACATGGAAAGCCATCTTGAGAAACAAAGGTGCCAACTCCGAGTAAGTGGAAGGCTAACCAAGTATCATCTCGATTCGGGCCACAATCGCAACAGGACCCGCCCATTCACTCAGACCGACTGTAGCAATTGAGTAAGCTTCTAAATTCCCAGCTTTCCATGAAAGCTAAGCCAAATTGCTCTCTTCCCGAGTCAGTAACCATTTCTCTTTATCTTTGCTAGAGTCACTATAAACCGAGTGGATAATTGACTCTGAGCAACCGACTACATGATCGATCCTCCGAACTATTCTTAAACTTTGAGATTAGACATCCTAGTTTTCCTTACATGAAAAAATTGTTTCTAACTTTTTATTGATAATAAAGATGTGATTTGTCATTGGAATTCAGATTCTTGCAAAATGCACTGCATAACCATATCCCGCTTCAACCCTATGTTTCTCCAAACCATTCACTATGATTCATAAAGGATGTGTAGGTCACTTAGGTGAGCACCTTTAATGGCAAAAGATGGTTTATTATTATTATAGATTACCACACACGATAACTTGGGTTTACTTAAAGAAAGAAAAGTCAGAAGTAAAAGTGGTTTTTCAAACAATTTCATGAAATGTGAAAGACTCCTTCCACACACAAATCTAAATCTCGAGGAGAGGATAATGGAACATAGTATTTTAATCAGCTTGAAAAAGGCATAATCCACCAAAGCTCTTTGTAAAGACTCCACTTTGCGTAAAGAAAGTACATACACTTGTTGGTGGTGGCTAGAACACTTTATTTACCTCAAAATGTCCAAAACATTCTGGGAGAAAAGTGTCATAACCGCCACATACCTTATAAACATACTTCCATCTGTAGTATCGATTTCAAACACCTATAAGCCGTGCTTTTCCAGTAAATAAACTGGTAGTAAACCGCTTTTGAAATTTTTTGGGTGCACAACATATGTATACACTTATAACCAAGTGGAAATTAGAACCTCAGTAAAAGTGCTGTTTTTTGGGAGTTTCTCCACAAAAAGTGGTTACGATGTTTTGATATCAATAATGGAAAATTCGTAGTCACCATGGATGTCATTTTTGTTAAAGAACACATGCTTTTTGACAAAGTTCAATTTCAGGGGGAGTCTAGGGTTACAAGTGTGTGTGATAATATCTTTGAAGAGTCCTATGATTTTCTAGAACTTAGTGATGTAAGGCAAGAATATACACTTGTTGGTGGTGGCTAGAACACTCAGATTTACCTCAAAATGTCCAAAACATTCTGGGGAGAAAGTGTCATAACCGCCACATACCTTATAAACATACTTCCATCTAGAGTATCGATTTCAAACACCTATAAGCTTGTTTCAAAGTGTTTTTCCGTAAAATAAACTGTAGTAAACCGCTTTTGAAATTTTTGGGTGCACAACATATATGTATACACTTATAACCAAGGGAAACTATAACCTAGTGAAAAAAGTGTTGTTTTTTGGGAGTTTCTCCCACAAAAAAAGGTTACAAATGTTTTGATATCAATAATGGAAAATTTGTAGTCACCATGGATGTCACTTTTGTTAAAGAACACATGCTTTTTGACAAAGTTCAATTTCAGGGGGAGTCTAG
Organism: Gentiana macrophylla; assembly: GCA_026214975.1. NCBI lineage: Eukaryota > Viridiplantae > Streptophyta > Magnoliopsida > Gentianales > Gentianaceae > Gentiana > Gentiana macrophylla. Next base: position 89,035,157 of record CM047815.1, read on the forward strand.
GGTTACAAGTGTGTGTGATAATATCTTTGAAGAGTCTTATGATTTTCTAGAACTTGTGGATGTAAGGCAATTTAGTCAACAAATGGACAAATATGGGGATACATGCCAACAAAAAGAGATCGTAGCAGATCGTAAACACTCGATCCTCCGTAATCTCTCAAGGAAAGACTCTTCCAAGGTAAAATTTATGTGAGAGAGTATCCTGTAGGTAGATGAGTCTCAAAATGAGTCTACACAACAATCACTCCTTGAACCTCGCACCGATACAGCATACCAATTTGAAGAATTGTAACACACAAGCATTGCATCGTAGAGTGACACAGAGCCAACCTCTCGAACCCCTCAAACAAAACATGACTCTCCTGCATCAAGCATAAAACTTCTCCTGTATGTCCCTATAGCCATTAGAAAACAACACGTAAGCCGTGACACAACGCCCCTATACCCAAATACTTGTCCTATGCCAATCACACCATCTTTCAAAGCCTTCACTACTAAACACATCCACTACCATACCTAAAGATGTCCATGAAGTCAAGTATGGTACCCGAGCGAGGGAAGCAGCTTGTATCCTTGAAGAGACGAGGAAATGAAAAGAACGGGACCTGGGAAGTTGTATCCTGCCGTAAGAGCAAAGACAAATGGTGTGTTGGTATTTGTGGTAAAGTACAACACCGATGGCAAAGATTGAAAGGCATAAGGCTAGGTTGGTGGCCAAGTGGCTATTCCCAAACTTACGGGATTGACTACTCGAGACTTTTTCACCTGTGTCTAAGCTCAACACAATCGTAATCTTACTATCTCAGTGGCGGTAAACTTAGATTGGCCTCTCATGCAATTGATGTGAAGAATGCATTTCTCCACGAGGAACTAAAGCGAGAGAGGTGTATATGGATCCTCCCAAGGTTTTAGTGAACAGCTTTGGTAGCTACATGCAAGCTAACCAAGTCCTTATATGGACTCAAACAAAGTCCAAGAGCCTGGTTTGACAGATTTAAAAGCTCACAAGAGGATAGGTTTTGTACAAGTGGAGATCGACCATACTGCTCATAAAAAGATATGGGAAAGGCAAAGTTGATTGCTCGATTGTATGTGGATGATATCATCCTAATCGAAATTATGAGAGAGGAGATAATAAAGGGTCGGGCAAGCAACTTACATCGACTCGAGATCAAGGATCCGGGACCCTCGAGACATTTCCCGGGAATGGAGGTAGCTAGATTTGCTAAGGGCTTAAGATTAACTCAGAGGATCTATACCCTAGATTTACTCAAGGAAACTAGACTCGAAGGTGCTAGCCGCCAGCAGCACACCTACATGAGTGTAATCTTAAGTTGTGAAGTGCCAAAGGTGATCCATTTGATACGGGGAGCTATCAAAGGCTGATTGGCAAACTCATATACCTAGCACATATAAGACCGATGTGTCTTATGCAAAGAGAACTTTAAGTCGGGCTTCATGCACTCACCAAACGAGGCTCACACTGAGGCAAACAGAGATCATATGTACTTAAATACTACATCAGAAAGGGTAAATGTGACAAAGAAAAATGTTTCAGATACACCGATGCAGACTGGGAACTTGTACCAAGGAAAGGATATTTATGACAGGCACTGCATCTATGTGTAGGGGAACTTAGTCACTTGAGAAGCAAAACAGACTCATAGAAGTTAGAGTATCATTGCCAAGCAGAGTTCAGGCCATGGCATGAGGGATTTGTGAAGGCCTGTGGATCAAACAGTAATGGAGTATATCAAAGGTAAATATCTAGACCTATGAGATAATATTTATATTGTGACAACAAGGCAAAGAATTGACATTGCCAATGACCCTATGCAACATGATAGGACTAAAAGCATGTGGAGATAGATAGGCACTTCATTAAGGAGAAACTGAGAATGGGTTGTTCTACGTGCCTTCGCTTTCTACACAAAGCAGATTGCGATGGTCCGACTAAAGCTTTGGGAAAGGGACAGCTTGATTATTTTGTGAACAAGTTGGGCCTGATAGATATCTTTTCCCAACTTGAGGGGGAGTGTTGAGAGATTATTCATGCATTTATTTCCTTAAATTATTATTATTCATTTATTGTAGCCGAATATAATGCTTTTATTTTTATGTTTTGATTTTGTTAGGATTTATAGGCTGTTGACTAGCTAGCGTGATTAGAGTCCCAAATGGAAAAATCTCCTAAGTTTGGTTGTATAAATATTCTTCCTCTGATGAATAAAATTATCACAGCCCAAGTTAAAAGGCTTCTCTTTAACAGTTTATTTTCTACTCTATTCTGTTTCATTTGTTAAATTCTACCGAATTGTTGGTTGTGAGCTATTAATTTCTCTTCAGCTTTCTGGATTTAGGGGCTAAAAGAAGGATATAAATACTCATATTAAAATTCAATGCACAATCTGATCAACATTTCTTTTCAAATGCAGAACTAGGCGTAAAGCTGCGGCAGCTGAAGACGAGGAGACTAACAGGTTCTTTTGTTCCCATGATCTTGAAATTAAATGTTCTGTTATTCCTATGATGTCTTTTGAGGGTTACGCTTGTTTTTATGGTTGTGCTCTGGGCATGAGGGAATGCGTGATTTCAGCATCATTTGTGAAATCGGTCAGCATTTTGTGTGGCTTCTTCTCCTCCACGGCTCCACCCTCCTCTGAAATTTATCTTTCAGTGCTTGATATTAGGTTTCTTTTTTGGTTGTGCCGATGAGATGAATTTATACAATTCAAGATTGACTATCCCTAGACATGCCCTCTATCCCAAAATATCATGTTTGATATGACAATACACCACTACCAGCCGAACTAATTTTAAAAGTTGTGTTTATTAACTGCAACTGGTCACATTACAACTGTGTTGGCTTGTTTTGTGGTGTGTCCTGTTCAAACACCCATTTCAACCATCATAAATTAAAATTTAAAAAGACAGAATATAGCCGCTTATAAATATATATTATTAATTTTTATGATTTTTATTGTTCAGCACCTTCCATGTCCATCTTTGTAATAACTTAGAAAAAATAGAAAGAACTACTGAATTTTATTGGGCTGCCGTGAGAAACATCTAGATCAAGCTAGATGCTTAGTCCGTGAAAATCTAGATCAAGCTAGATACTAAGCATGACTTCTCAAAGTAGAAAAAGTAAGGCTAGCTTCTGCTCCAAGACATACATGCCTCTAACACTTCTAGTTCTGCCAACCATCCTCTTCGAATTTGTCTTGAAAATACGCTCATCCTTAGAAAAAGAGCAATGCAGTTTCTATCCATGGTGAGTTTTTTAACGGACAAAAGATTACAAGCAAGATGTGGAACATTAAGCACATTTTTAAGGGTTATATTTGAGTTAATGTGATGGATCCGCTTCCAGCAATGGGTGTAAGAGATCCATCAACAAGTCTTATTTTTTTGATTTCCAGATAATTGTAAGTAGGAAGAGAACTGTTTTGAGATACTGGTCAAATGATCAGTGGCACCTGAGACTACAATGCAGGATGTCACTTGGTCTATGCTCAGTAGGGCAGAATGGAAGGTGTGACCTAAGACTACAAAGGAGCATTTTGGGGTAGGAATAAGCAATTTGCTCAAGTGTTCCAATTGTTCCTGAGTGGAAGGAGCTGAACCAGCTTCTGATGAGGCTTGATTTGCTCTTCCAGCATCTGTCTTGGGGCCTCCAGAACCCTTGGTCTTTCAGGCAGGCTTTCCGGCCATGAATTTCCCAATGTTTCTCCTTTGTGTAGCCTAATATTTTGCATTGCATTGCTCTCCATCAGCAACTTCATCTTTTCCCATTACCTTCGCTCTGGATTCATCTCTTTAACTTCAGAGAATACCTCCCTAGTGATGGCAGAGGCTTCCTCCCAAGAATCCACCCTTTACCTCGATCAGATCCTAGTCCAGCCATGAAAGAGCACACCCTTTCATTTTCCTCTCTTCTTGAATTTTGTGCTATCAGCTGGACGCCCCCACGCTTTCTCGTAACATAGGTCCACTTTTGCCAAAGAGACACCACTTCATTGTAGAAGTCAGTGACTGTTGTAAAAGGTTAACACAGAAAACTGTGATTCTTATTATTAATCAACGAGCAGTCACACATTTATACAAATTTAGGAAACCCTAATCACAGAAAACTGTGATTCTTATTATTAATCAACGTAGCAGTCACACATTTATACAAATTTAGGAAACCCTAATCACCCTAAAAAACAGGAAACTTGCCCACTATGTAAATTAGGCGGCAGCCTTTATTCTTCCTACTAAACCCTAACTTACCATAGATAAAAAGGCCTTATAAGTCGGCTCACGTTAATAAATTAAAGAAATAATAACAATACGCAGAAGGCCCAAAATAACCCCAACTTCCAACAGTGACATCTCTTGAATCTTGTTTGATCTAACATAGTCTTGTCTGAGATTTTATGGTGCAACGGTTGTAGAAGGTTGTACCAAGTGACGACATTAGAGCCTTTCACTTTTACTCTCTTTGACATAATGCACTTTTATCATGTGTGAGAGGTTAGAAAATAATGGTTGTAATGTATGTCACTTGATACAACCTTCATACAACGGTTGTATTATAAAAAATTCCCCTATTTAAATAGCCGAGTTTGCCCTTTCCATTGACAACTAGCTTAATTGGCTGGGACCATTTCAGGTAATTTTTCCCGTGAGTTTTCGTGATGTGAGAAGGAGAGACGTTGAATTAGGGTTAGGGTTTTCCGCACTGGTTCCAGATATATCTGTCCGTGATCCGAGACTTCCACCTATTCAGAACTAGAGGATGCAGGAGATCGTTCTCCTGTCATGGCAGCTTTATAATTCATTTATGGATCGGAAATTGCATGGCTGTGATACCATGTAAACAATTTTGAAGGGAATAATTGAGGCTTAGGAATACGCTGAAGCCTCTAAATACAGAGATGGGGAAATTCAAACCGAGTAGGATAAGAACAACTTTATCTCTTATCTCTAACTCAAACGCAGACAACCTATTTTGACGGATCTAACTGGCAGACCCTTTATATCACAGAATTGCAGTCTGGAAATAAAGATAACATGGGAATAAATAGAGTAGGAATAACCTAAACAGGACAGGACTTAATAGTGAGCATATTCCAACACATTCTTTACGATCGAATTCAGTTATTCAACTACTTGTGTTTTTCTTTTGTTATATATGTTGAACTGTTTTATAATTCTTGTGCAGGAAACTGCAATGCATACTAGCAGAATACTGCTCAAGGTTTGTTTCAACTTTTCAGATTTTGTTTTTTCTTTGGTTTTACATTTTTATTGGTCTTTTTTTTTTGGGGTGGGTGGGTGGGGTTATGGGAATCCCATCAATTGATGTCACATTGTGATTACGTATTCTCGCAGGAAAACTAAGATGAATGATGAACAGCTCGGAAGGTTTGTACTTAAGTTAATTTAGAATACTTAACATATATGTCGATAATGTATTGCTTTCTTCCTTTCTTCCTTTCTTCTATTAGTTTCCTGTATGAATATATATAGAGAAAGAGGAGGGGGGGGGGGGGTGGTTTCAAGGGTGACTTCAATTTTCTCTGTCATGCTAATTTTTGTAGCAGCATCTCTCTCAGACCTCATTTTGTTTGAGATGCTGCTAATTGTTTGGGCAACTGCTGCTGGCTGCTTTTAGTTATAATAATAATAATTTATGTTTGCATAATATGATGTTTGGGAATTTATTGGATCAATTGATGGATATGTCTAGTTTTCTATGCAGGGCGAGCGGTTGATTAAATCATTGATGGATATGTCTGCCACGCCACGCCGCTTTAATAATATGATGAAATATCTACTAGTCTAGATTAGGCTGCTTTATTTGGTATTGTAATGAGGAAGCAGTAAACCAGCTGGAATTTGGTGTATATACCACCAACTGTTGCTGCTCTTTGAAGTAAAGCCTTCTGATGTTATAAAATGTGTGACTAATTTGGGAGATCGATCCACTGAACTATTTACTATGCTGCCTTGTAATTGCTATGGTTTAAACTAAGGCTGTGGTGGTTAATGTTATTTTATTTTTTTAATTTTCTTTTATATTTTATTTTATTTTCTTTTATATTTCTATCCCCAATAGTGTCAAATCCATCTTTGAAGTATTTAGCTGCAAAACAGATATGTTTCCATATGGTGGAGTCAGATGGTTTAGTTGCCGCGAAGGGACTGCCGTATCTCATGATTAGTACCTTTATTCACAGGGACTGGTCATCCATAAGGGCTTGCCACACCAGTTTCCCCAATAGTGCCAGGTTCATATAGTGGAGCTATTTAAACCCCATTCCTCCATTATCTTTAAGTTGGCAAAGAGTGTTCCATGCCAGATAATGCATCTTATGAGTACCCTCTTCTTCGCCCCAAAAGTGTTGCCTACAAATTCTCTCCATGATTTGTCGAGTACCAGTATGTATCCTCATGGTTTGCATGGTGTAATAAGCTTGTGTTGCAAGGGAACTGTTGATTAGAATCATCCTGCCCGCTCTGGAAAATGACTTTACTTTCCAGCTAGAGATTTTCTTTCTCATCTTATCAAGCAAAGGGGTAAAATCATTCTTAGTCAATCTGGAATGAACAAGGGGGACTCCAAGATATTTAACCAGGTTCTCAGTGTGCTGCATCTCTAGTTTAAGGCTAATGGCTGCTTTCACTTCTCTAACAACGTGTTTGGATGTATGAAATTTGGATTTTCTGCATGCTAATTCTCTCGCCTGCACATCTTGCAGTAACTTACCTAATATCGCTTCTCGCTGGCTCCCCCCCCCTCCCCAACAAAATAGGGTCATCTGCAAAAAAGAGGTAGGATAAGGGAGGGCCCTACCTTCCAAGTTTCAAAAGGTTTCTGACGCGATTCCCCGCTGAGATCATAAACTTAGTAAATTATTTGGAGACTTTAATTTGTGTGGTTTTATCGACACACCCCTATTTACTTTCTAAGACTTATCGCTTCCTCAAGACCACAAAAATTACTTCTAGACTCCAAGCGATTTTTTTATAAAGTGAACGCTGCGGCTCGCACGGGTTTTGATTTAGATCTATACCTTATTATTACCCGATTGAGAAGCTCCCCACCCGATTAACCTACTTTCCTTTATCTCGTCTGTGATTCATTTCTTTCCGCTCAACAATTCACATCCAATAAATTATCTCAATAATTTCTCAAATCTCAACTACTTGAATCTCAACAAATTTCTTCATAATCTCAACTTATGAAATCCCAACTTCTCAAAATTCGTAATCACGCTTTAACCTTATCATATTATTATCGATCCACGATTGATGCATTTCGCACAAATAATAATCGAGAGCATGCATTTTATGATAGACTCGATCTCATCGTTCCGCGCAGTTTTCAGGTTTTGAATCTTGGCTTTTTGTTTCTTTTAGTTTAAATACCGTTGATATTTCTTATGGTTCCTTAGCCTGTATATTGAACCAATAATGTATTACTTTATTCCAAGTTCGAACACAATCGGCATCGTGTTCAATGACAAACGAATCAAAACCCAAAAGGCCAAGAATATATAATTATTAAAAAGAATTATTTGGAATTACTAAAATATGGGTCTTCTTACTAACCATAAGTATATAATCGTTGTTATTATTAATTACGTGTCAAAAAACACACTTGATAAAATGGCTAATAGGCTAGCCGATGATTTTCACATCTTGTTACATGGATATAAGGCTGAAAAAAATGAAGAAAAAAAACCTCGCAATTTCATAATCGAACAGGCAAAACACTAATTAAAAATTAAGAAAATAAAGTTCAACAAAATTACAGTAGTTCTGCATAAAAACAACGGTATATAGTAACATATAATTAGAAAAGAACATGCAAAAGGAAAAAACAAAAAGAAAGTAGAAAAGTATATAAAAAAACAACAACAACCTACAAAGTGTTATTTACTTTCAGAAATAAATTTATGCTATTTCAAAAACAAAAACAAAAATTAAATTAACGATAATATTGTTGTTATGATTGCATTACATTCATTAAACAAAGGTAAGCGCTCAATTTTGCTTGTTATCATCTTCAGATAATTCATTATTTACTTAATAATTAAATAAAACAATTGTACCAAACTTTCTAGCAAATATTGATACTAATTTAATGAGAAAATTTAGGATAATTGAAGGGTTGAAGAACGTTAGCTGTATCCTACATTTCCTTTTGCAAAGATAACACCCATGTCTAAGAATTTGTAAAAGTCCATCAAGAACAATGATTAATACAACAATAATCGTAACAACAATTAATACTTACCTACCCTTGATATGAAAAACTACTCCTATGCTACCCTCTATATCAAACAACAATTAATACTTACCTAGTTTCAAATACCTGTTGCAATGGAAGCGGCATGATGATTTGTCAAGAATCGTAAATGTGCATTTTCTTCTCCGGTTTCATGCCGGTGACCATGCACCCTTTGTCTCATGAAGCCTAATGACAACAATTAATCAAAACACAAAAAATGTCAAACAACAATAATCAGAAAAAAAAAAAAAATGACCGTCAACAAAAGAAAAAAAACACAGATCAGAATTCTGCAAATGAAACAAAGTCTGTTAACATCATGTGAATATACGGTGATATAAGGATATGGATTCAGTAGTTTCAACTGTTTTGAAAAAACGATAATATCCGAACTGAAAGATTTTAACAGAAATTTAAACCATGAAGTTTTATGCTGATTTATTGCATTAGTTATCATTTTTTTTTTCATGCACTTTATCCTGTCATTTCTATTTTAAAATAAATAATTCTTATCCCATCTAACAACCTGAATAAAATTGGGTGTTTTTGTTGGAGCTGTTTGGGAGAAGGTTAGTGTTAGATAAGGTCAAATGATTTTGTTCAGGAGTGTATTTAAAAACGGGTATGTATTGGGTTATTAGCGGGTTTGGACGTTAAACTACGGGTAAATGGGTTAAATTGTGCTTTCAAATATATATAGATATAGATATAGATATAGATTTTGATATTGCATGTACCTGAAATCTTATATATTGGGTTTTAATCTAAATGGTCCACCCAATTAAAATTTTTAGCTTTCTCTGATTATGACTGATATCGAATTTTGTAAATCTTAAATGTTTCTATGTTGCCCTAAGCAAGTTGTTCTAAAATCGCTCAAGCGGTCGCTTGTGCACACCTGTATGCCTCGCCTTGGCTCGGGCGACTTCGGGCTGGGCGACAGGGGTGTCTGGGCGATTTTCGGGCGCTCTGGGCCCTCTAGCGCCTCCTAGGCCCTTCTCCGGGCGCCCCTAGGCCCTTTTAGGCGCCTCCTAGGCCCTTCTAGGCCCTCTTAGGTCCTTCTAGGCAATTAGGGTTTCATGACTTTCATCCAAGCTAACATCTAAGTTTTCCCAAGTGTTAGACAAGAAAGAGGCATAAAACCCTAAACCCCTTTAAAACCCTAAAACCCCCGAAACCCTAAAACCCCGTAAAACCCTAAACCCCTTAAAACCCTAAAACCCCTAAAACCCTAAAAAACCTGGCGCCGCCAGCGCCTCAGAAGGTGTCGCCTCGCCAGCGATTTTTAGAACATTGGCCCTAAGAAAAGCTTAAGTCGCTAATTAATTATTTGTTAGCGAGAGCCGAGATTCGCTTATTTCTTTTAAGTGGATATTAGTTATAAGGTCATCATTAGAGAATTAATGATCATTTAGACACTCCAAATCTTATTTAGTTATAAGGACATTCTAATTTTAAGAAGGAAACTTATTTAGTTATAAGGACATTCTAATTTCAAGTGGATAAAGCAGAAGAAGGAAAAAGGAAGGAAGGAAGGAAGAAAAGAAAAAGGAAACGCTGGATGGAGGAAAAACACCGAAATCTTCAACTTGCTAAGAGTACAATGATGAAAGCTTCCAAGAATTTGAAGAGCCGATCAAATGCTTCTCTGGAGGAGGATGACGTCAGAGTTGTGAAACAATTGAAGACTAGATTTTGCAACGAAGAAAGATCGTAATGATAACAATGGCATGTCATTATGGAGAAGAAAGACGGATCTTCTCGGCCGAATCGAGAAGGAAATCGATGATTTGAGCAAGTGTTTGGAGATAATTGATTTGGATGATCGAGCAATGTAAAGGCAATGGTGAGAGCAAAACAACTCCTATGACTACTCCTCCAAAGGCTAGTAGTCATGCCTACAAGGTTACCGATAGTTTGCCTCGAATCAAGAACTCCACTTGTTGATAAAAGTTCAACTGCAATCGAAAGTTAAATCGCTTCAATTTTCAGGAAATCGCTAAGATCAAAGCGTGAATCCTAATGCATCAACAAACAAGCAATGTTACGCCGCTTTCGAGTCATTGCTAAAGAGAACAAAGAAATTTCAGGATTTTGATATCGAACCAACTATTTGGCAAAGACCAGTGACGCCTGATATGCCCATTCCGGTTAGTAACGATATTTTGCTACCATCTTCAATTCTCGCATTGTTCGCACTTCTGATCCTTTGCTACCTTTGGGGTGAAACAATGTTTTGCTACCATCTCGAGACCTTTTCTGCTACTATTTGGGATGTTTTGGTTTTGCTACCATCCGAGACTTTTTGTTATCATTTTGGGATGTTTTGTTACCATCCTTGATGTTCGCAGCGACATTGATGTCCGATGCAGTGATTGATGACTTACGCAGGACATTGATGACTTATGCAAAGACATTGATGTCTCGATACAAGACATTGATGACTTATGCAGTTGACATTGATGTTTGATGCAGGACATTGATGTCCGTGCAGGACATTGATGATCGATGTAGGACATCATGTCTGATGCAGCGACATTGATGAACGATGCAGTGACATTAAGCCAAACAAGATCACCAAATGATTCAAGATCGTGGTTAAAGAATTGAAGGATTCCACAATGAATCCAATTATCGTGATGGCACAAACAACGCAGTGGCCATTACAAGAGTCATAGTGAAAAGTCTTTGTAGTTTCACCAAACTTGTACTTCTATCCATATTAAAAGCTCCACATTTGGAGAAATGCAAATCAAGAGTAGAGATCGATCGATGCAAATTGTTAGTTTTATGCGCAGTGACATTGATGTCTCATGCAGTGACATTGACGACTTATATGCAAAGTGACATTGATGTCTCATGCAGTGATATTGATGACTTATGCAAAGACATTGATGATCAGATTTACAATTAGATAACCGATGCAATGATATTGATGTCACCGCATTTACAACTTGATACACACATTTGATAACTTTGTAAAGTAACTTTATTTCTTTGCTATCTTTAAATATTTGATTGATGTTGGTTTATTTGATTAGTGTTGGTTTAAATTTTCGATAACTTTGTAAAATAACCAGATTTCTTTTGTTTTTTTTGGTTTAAATGCATATTTTTACAACCAAAGCGTATGCATAAATTGTTACAATAACACGCCACCGCATAAATCGTTACAATAACACGCCAAAGCATAATTCGATACAATAAGACATCACCGCATGATCGCTACAATAAGAAGTCATCGCAGATAAATCGCTACAACGAGACGCCATTGCATAAATCGCTACAATAAGATGTCACCGATCAAGGTTGTCAATGGATCGCGCGGTCAATACATCACGGTAGCCAATGAATCGCGCGCATCAATGCATCGGGTGGTTAATGGATCCCGTGGCCAATGCATCCAGGTAGTGGTCAATGCATTTACTTGATCAATACGCCACGCCGATTTTTATAAAAATAATTGATTTTATGAAATTTATTCGAAAATATCAAATTTGATTTTAGAATAAAGAAGATTTAAAAATATGAATTTTAGTGAAAAATTATGATGATCCAGCTTTTAGATCAAAATATACGACCTTTTAAATATTAATTAAAAAAAAAAAAAGCCCACCCACACGCTCAGTAAGTTTTTTTTTTTTTTTTTTAATTACTTTGAACGCTTTTTTTTTTTTTTTTTTCCACTTTATCCACTAAAATTATAATGCCCTTATAACTAAATAAGCTTTCTTTCTTAAAATTGGGAACGCCCTTATAACTAAATAAGATTTTGAGTCATTATTTACCCCTAAGAAGTTTCAAAATCACCCTTTTAAATAATCTACTGCTTTAATAATTAATGATTTGTAAGGTCTCCTCAAAATAAAAAGAATTTGTAAGGTTTTTTAGCAGTGTTATTTTGCAAGTTAATTAAGAACTTAAAAGGAATTATATGTTTGCATAAAACTTTTATATATAAGATGTAATAAAACCTAAAAAAGAGTACTAAACCATTTATTTTCATGATTAATTAGTAGAGTTTTTTTTTTTTTTTTTTTTTTTTTTTTTTTTTTTGGAGCAAGATTGAATGATGAGATGAGAAGGTTAGATCAGATTCATACGAATAATATATATGAGGGAATTGAAAATATATACCTTTGCGTAAAAATAGTTTTTTTTTTATATACCCCTATTTTTTATTCTTACTAGTGTAACCCGTCAAAATACACACGTCCGGAGCAAATTTTCTCACACGGTCGGGCTAAAAATTCTCGTCCTGCATATTTTATTATTTATTATTATTATTATTATTATTATTATTATTATTATTATTTGCAATTGCCCGAAGATAATCTGATTTCCAAAACAGTCATCAGAAATATGAGTTACTGTATTGAAACGCTGTATTCTTGCCAGAAACTTTTTCCATTGGCTAAAAATCTAGGAATCGTTGAAGGATGCATCGACGCCGTTGTGTCAAGCTTCTTCTACAGATCCATCGCTCTTCGGATGGGCTGTCAACGATGGAAGACTTATAGAAAACCACTGCTCGCCGGAGTCCGACACCAACTGTTGCTCCCGGCGGCGGACAGAATTTGTGGTTTGAGGATTTGGTGATTTTGAATTTGCATTTCTTCAAGCGTTTTGGAAATGGAGTGACAAGACCTGAGTCACGGCAAAAATTGTGATTTTAATTCCTCTAACTCACTTATTTTTGATTTTACCTCCGCCCCGCCCGCTAAAATTGGCCCTTCTGTTTCTGGTTTTTTGATTTAGTCTTATCCACGGAATAATTGACAAGACCGAATTTTTAAAATAGTCCTCTAACTAGGCTGCCACGTAAGCCGCTTTTAAAGATTCCGCGCCCAATCACTATTTCCGATGATATGACTAAAATCCAAAAAACTAACTTAGAGGACCATTTTCCTCACCTGAGCATGAGCAGGACTAAAATCCAAAATAAAGCCAAGTTAGAGGACTAAAATCCTAATTTTGCCCCTCGAGTCACAAAATCATCGAAACTATTTGATTTCTTACGGTATGAAGCACATTCCTGGAGTTTCCGTGCAAATGGCAAGGCATCGCCTTTCTTCTTCGCCCTCCATTTTTTCAAAACGAGCAAAGAGAGCTTTTAGAAACTATAATCGGCAATTTCCCAAAGGAAAAAATCTCTAACTCCTCTACCGCAACTAGATTGCTCGATTATTGAGAACGGCGAACATACTCAACTCGTCGGAAGGTTGCCAAGCTATGCTTGGGAAGAAGCTTGGTTCGCAATTGTAGCGCGAGCAACAATAGGCGATCTCCTTATTCCAAGCCATTCGTATTTAAACGAGACATTATATGATTATCAAATTCACAAGGAGAAAGGGTTTTGCAGATGATGGTTTTTTTTTTCAAATATAATTCAGCCTCTGCATTAAAAACGCCGATAGCTTGCAAATATATATATATATGCATGACGAGTATTTTTAGCCCTGCCAAGTGAGTAAAATTCCGCTTGTGACGCTGTTATTTTAGTCCGCCTCAAGACAATATACCCCGCCCCGAATGCCAAATTGCTCACAAATTTTATGTGTCGACCCTGCCAGAACTTAATACACCAAAACCAATAGAATTCAACTTCCACTAATTCGACCCTCACCAGAAAAACTTTTCACCAATATATCCCTTTGAAAGTGCTGACTTGGTGGTCTAAAACTTGCACCTGGACCATCCTAAAATTAGTGCAAATTGCTCGTCCTAGTGAGTATTTTGACGGGCCGGGTTATGCTTGTAAAAATTAAAAATAGGGGTATACAAAAAAAACTATTTTTATCTAGAGGTATATATTTTGAATTTTCGTCTAATATATATGTCTCACTGAAATTTATTTTGACCATATTCTGTAGTACCGAAAATTTAGAAGACTGGCCTGTATCCTAAGAAGATGTCTACAACATTCGATATCGGACAAGAACGTCAATGGAATCGAAACAATATTAATATTGGAAACTTTGTCAACAATCCCACATGTAGACAATGTCTTGATTTTATCTTTGCGTTCTGATTATCATCGGCGCCTTGATTGTGTTTTTGGCTCGTTGTCTGCGGTAATTTGATGACAACGGTAATTGCATTACCACGCATCTAAACAGATCCAGATCGAATCCGCTTTGGTTTCTCCTATGATCAATTTATCCGCCTAATAGTACTACTCGGTTGTATGGATACGGATACGGGAATACGGATATACGGATACGCGGACATGGGACACGCGGATACGGAATTTTCAAAAAATACAAGATACGGATACGGGTCAAAATGTAAATATTAAAAATATAAAGACCAAAATGTAAATATTAAAAATATAAGGACTAATAATGTAAATATTAAAATATAAGGACTAACAATATACATAACAAACTATAAGCACAAAGAAAATACCTTATGCATAATAATATTATTTCTTTGTTCACTACAAGTCAGCAAACAAAACAAAATAAAATAAAATAAAATGACTTAATTACGAATTGAACAGCAGAAGAGATGATGCGGCTGAGGAGAATGGGGAGGAAGACTTCTGCGCTTTTTTTTGGTTTGAGACAAAGCAGCTATTTACCCTTTCATTTATATTAAAAAAATCCTTTAATCAATTTTTTGAAAAAATACATATCCGCGAAACGAATACGTATCCGCAGCCGTATCCCAGCCGTGTCCAACTTTTCGTAAATTCGATTCGCTATGATATCGTGATCCGAGCCAGATCCGACGATCGGTGGCGGCGATCCGTATCCTTCGCGTTGTCGGACACGGATACACCCCAAAATTGGCGATCGGGTGCATCATAGGTACTACTACTCAATCCTTGTTGTGGACGATTGATTTTCCTTCATTAATACTAAAAAGGTTACAACATTTTACCGCGATATTGGGGTACAATGTAGAAATAAATCAATTAATTGCCAGAACAGTGTAATGAAGAAGCAATGAAAAGCTTGATATGAAATAAATGGAAATGCGTGTGGTTTATTTTTCTTTAATTGTATTTTGATCAGCTGTGACCTCTTTTTATAGACCAAAGAGGCACATTATTTGTAAACTACTTAAGTGATAAGATAATATCCTAACTGATGATTTATTCTAAATGACAATTTGAAGTTTAAACAAAAAAACTGAATAATCAACATATTCGAAAATAAGGTAACTAAGGAAGCCCCTTGTCACAAAACATGTCCAGATGCACCACTCCTTGTAACTCCATAATGTTCTCCTTATTTCTCCCGCAGATGAGTTGAATTGGCGCTGACTTGATGCGAGGTGTGATGATTGTCGTTAATATCCTCCCGCAAACTAAGCCGAGGTAGAGGCAAAGTTTGGGTTGAAAATAACGGGCAGAGATGCCTTTGTTGGGGTTTGGTCAAACATCTGCAATTTGCAAGCGGCCGAACATGTTTAGTGAACGAGTGACCCCGAGCAACCCTTTCTCGAACATAATGATAGTCAAGTTCGATGTGTTTACTTCGAGCATGAAAACGGGTTAATAGTCAAATGTAGAGCAATCGACATTATCTCAATAGAGTGTCGGCGGAGCAGTAATTTGATCTTCAATTCGGCAAGTAAATAGATAACCAGTGAGTTCACCGCAGCAATGAGCTAGGGCACGATACTCACCTTTCTGAGCTAGAGCGAGAAACAGAGTGTTGTTTCTGGCACACCAAGAAATGATGTCAGCCAAGAAAAGTACAATATCCGTGGTGAGCGACGAGTAAGCCGGGCAACCGCCCAATCGGCATCGGAGAAGGCGAAGAGCTGGTTGCCGTGGTGTGGTCAACGTGAGACTCGAGATCTAAGGAGCCTTTGACAAAGCCGGGCAAGCGACGAACTAATTGGAGATGTTGAGCAGACGGTTGATGGAGGAACCGAGAAGCAAAATTAACGGCAAACCGAGGTCGGGTCGGGTGAAGGTCGCATCGCAGAGCACCGACCAAGCTTCTATATTCTTTGGCATCTTGCAAAGCAGAGGAGAGTTGGGTAAGTGCTTAAACTTTGACTCATTGGTGTAGAACGGGCTTGCAACCGTCATTTCTCGCCTTTGATAGTATCGTCTCGAGCATAGTGGGATTGAGATAGATGAATGAGGCTTTGGTTCTCACGATTTCAACACCTGTGAAGTGGTGAATAGGTCCTAGGTCTTTCATGGCAAATTCTTTGCTTAGATCGAAATGAAAGATGTAACTGAGTGTTGTCTCAACTCACAATAGCATGTCATCGATATAAAGAAGTAATATCATAAGAGATTGGTTAGTTGACAAAACAAACAGGAGGGTCACTTAGATCGCATAAAAACCATGAGAAGTGAGAAATGAGTCGAACGATCAAACCAGCCCTAGGGGCCTGCTTGAGGCCATATAGGCCTTGTTCGCTTTACGTATATGATGGGGAAGGTGGGGATCTGAGTGACTGGTGGTTGTTCCATGAAAATGGTTTCATTTAAGTAGCCATTTAAAAAGGCATTTTTGACATCAAGTTGGGTAACCTTCCAATTGAAGTGTAAGGCTAATGTGAGAATAACCCTAATGGTGCTAGTTTAACCACGCTGAGAGTAGGTCTCATGGTAATCTAGGCCATCAATTTGATGAAACCCTCGGCAACAAGCCTACACTGAGCCTCGCTGGCGGTACCATTAGTTTGAGTTTAGCTTTAAAACCCATTTGCAACCAATGATATGCATGGATGGATGCCTAGTGACAAGTGGTCCAAGTGTTATTATAATGCAGGGCTTGCAATTCTTCATTCATGGCGTAAAGCCAACCAGATGTTGGAGAGCAAAATTTTAATGGTTTTTGGTAGCTGGTGGAATGTCGTGGTATGTGTGTGTAACTAGGGCATATTTAGGATTTGGCTTGAGATTCCAACTCTGATCTAGTCAAGACGGGGTGATTGGATGGGGCAGGAGGAGAATTTGGAATAACATGGGGTATATCATGAGGTGTAGGCACAATATTTGTGTCAGAGGGGGCTGAGGCTGGAATGGGGGTTTGAGAGGGGATTCTTGAGGACTAGGAAGGGGTAGAACAGACTCAAGCTGGATCGTAATGATGAGGTGATGATGGAGTGGTTGGAGTGGGTGGAATGTCCGAGATAGAGCCGGATCAGGGGTGTGGAAATAGGAGGTTCTTGACTAGTACAAGGACTCCAAGTAGGGACTGAGCCGTGTGAAGACAAGATGGGGAAGAGGGTAAAGTGGTGTGACTAACAAGAGGGAAGACGGGAGGGCGTAGTAGGTCGGGGAATAGTGATCCATGAATCAATAAGATCCGATATGTAGGAATGGGAGGATTGTTTGTCCAAAGGATAGCAAATTTTATATGGAAGAAGTTGTTCATCAAAATTCACATGCCTAGATAGGAAGAACTTTCTGTGGGGATGATAGCACTTATAACCCTTATATTGAGGGTGATAGCCTACAAAGACACATGGAATAGACTTTGGATCAAATTTATTATGTTTGGTATCCCATACATAAGAAAGCACCTAGAACCAAAGACTTTAAGTGATCATAGGTTGATGTTGGTTATGCAATTTGAAATAAGGTGTGTCATTATGCAAGGTGGTAGTGGAAGTCTATTGATGATATGCACAAAGTGAGAGAAAGCCTCAAACCATAAGAAAAGAGTGGTCTTGCTATGAAACAACATTGTTAGACCTAACTCTCTAATAGTCCTATGTCTCCTTTCAACATAGCCATTTGTTCAGTGGGTATGAGGGCATGAAATTTGATGGACAAAGGCTCAGTGAAGTATGTGGTTTTTATGAGGAGTGGACACAAACTCACCACCCCCATCCGAGTGAAACACTTTAATACACTTACCAAACCGAAGTTTTAACATAGCTTTCAAATGACAAGTAAACCTTGAAAAATCAGATTTTTTGCATAGAGGAAATAACCAAATGAATTTTGAATAATCATCCACAAAGCTAGCATAGTACTTGTACTTATGAATAGAAACAACCGGGATGGACCCCATAAATCACAATGAATAATGTCAAAAGGTGCAAAGGCTAGTGTGTTCAGAGGTGTGAAAGGTTGTTTGCTCATTTTACCTAGTCGACAACTTTCACACACTTGAGTAGCTTTTATTTTGCCTAAAACATGAATGAAACCCTTGTTTTTCAAGGTATGAACAAATTTTGCAATCGAGAGTGGCTGCCTTTGGTGCCACAAATCATGAAGTGGCTTTCGACTTGTGGCGCAAGAAGTGGCCGAGTATCCAGCTGCCAAAGTGTATAAATCACCCTCGAGCTCCTTTCTCGCAATGTTTGACTCGTGGTGCTTGGCCTTAATAAAAACCGCTGTTAGTAAAATTACATTCTACCGGATTATTTTTTGTGAGTTGACTCGACATGATAATAAATTTTTCTTTAAAGGTGAACCAAGAGAGAATGTTTTTGATGGATGATTTTCGTGTTCAGTGCAGGGGATAGATCTCCAATGGTCAGATAGACAGAGGAGATCCATCTCCTATAACTAATCGAATTAGAACCCGATAAGTGTTTAAGATTAGTAAGCATACCCGAATCACCTACCATGTGATTGAGGCACCGTCAGTCCAAAGGTCCACTTTCAACTAAGTCGTTGTCAGTGTAAGAGCAAACCAATGCCTTGTGGGACTTGACCTCTTCTCGCTTTTTTTCTTCACGAGCCACCAAAGACACTTTTGACACATGGCCTTGTACTCCACAAAGAGTTGCATAATTCATCTCTCAGACATATCTCTTTCGCTTGAGTCATTCTTTCAAACTTTACCTCGATGTCCCCGATTGTTGGATCTGCTTTTGTGCAGAAATCCTCTCCCATTGGATGCAACTGGGGATTGTTTCGGTTGTTGAGTAGTCAATGTCCTTGTCCTTGTTTTTGGCCAAAGAAAGCCATTTGAGTGCCAGGGATCAGGGTCACCGTCTGTGTTGTTTGGCAAGCCACGCTCGCTGATCCAGCTTTGGAGTTGTGAGATCACCAAGATAAGAGGGGCGTGAGGCTTCAACATCGTGAGTGGTGAAGGTTTCATAGTTGGATCCAAGGCTTGTGAGTGTGTAATAGACCTTTTCTCCATCGTATAGGTTTCCCAACGCAAAGCAAGGTCGCCACTTAATTCCTTAAATTTTCGAACGTGTTCATTCACCGCCTGTGTTGCTTCCTTCCGAGGTATGTCAATTGTTGTCTTAAATTAAATTCCCTTCCTGGGAGTTCTTGAGCATAAGCACCCTCGAGTGCTTCCCATACCAGAAAGGTCGTGGTCCACCCAAGGACAATTCCTGTGGCTTCTTCCTCGATAGGATCCAATGATCCATCCCCTCAATAAACGATCCGATTTCCTCCATTTTGCATATGCAGGTTGGGAGTCCGTGTGTTTGAACCAGGGGGTGGTGGTAAGAAGAATGTACCAGATATTCGATGGTGTCGAATTGATTTCAAAGAAATGATCATCAAGATCTTGACTTTCTCGCTATGCGAGAGGGCTTGTTCTCTCCAAAGGGGGTAATTTTTTTGATGTTAATCGTAGGCTAATGAAATTTGCGACATTTAATGACATGGTCGAACTCCCTTCCGCTCCGATACCATGTAGAAATCAATTAATTGCCGTAATAAAGGTAATGAAGAAGCAATGAAAAGCTTGATATGAAATAAATGGAAATGCGTGTGGTTTATTTTTTTCTTTAATTGTATTTTGATCAGCTGTGACCTCTTTATAGACCAAAGAGGCACATTATTTGTAAACTACTTAAGTGATAAGATAATATCCTAACTGATGATTTATTCTAAATGACAATTTGAAGTTTAAACAAAAAAACTGAATAATCAACATATTCGAAAATAAGGTAACTAAGGAAGCCCCTTGTCACAAAACATGTCCAGATGCACCACTCCTTGTAACTCCATAATGTTCTCCTTATTTCTCCTGCAGATGAGTTGAATTGGCGTTGACTTGATGTGAGGTGTGATGATTGTCGTTAATATACAAGTCTACCGAATAGGTGACAGTGACCATCATTGGACTGAAACTGCAAAGGTGGAATCTTTTCGACATGGGCCCGGAAGCAAATCGAACGTGGTTGCAAAGGTAAAAGCTTGGCCATATATGGTGGACGAACTCATACACATGGTGGAAGGTACTACTACTACTGTTATGAGCTTTAATGTCACCCTCGGTTTAGATGTCGGTTGCAAGCGTGGGAACAAAATGGAATCTCGGCCACCCAAAAGTTGAAGAAGAAAGTGTTTAAATGCAATGAGTTGAAGGTTGAATTCGGTGGCAATAATGAAAATGCAAGTGAAAGTGAAGGAAGAATGTATGGAGGCAAACCTGTAGCTTGTCCGGAAAATTATCCTTCTGGTGGCGTTCGAGTTATAGGATGCTTATAAAGCTGTTAAGTTAACAGACGGTCTTTAGTTCACTGGATAGGATAATTTTATGCTTGTTTCTTTGTACACTTTCTATGGCACTTTTTTTAATTTTATTTTATTAGGATTTGGATATTTCTAACTATGTAATTTAGGGCTTTGGACCCCTTATTTTTAATCGAACTAGATGAAAAATCATTGAGCAATATACAACCAATAATCTAAAGACATAAAAACAACGGGTTTTCTAGGTGTAATTAATGAAAACGGTTCAATTTCCACCTCCGGCCGGAACTCCGTCTTGCAAGATAATTAAGGATGTAGTTCCGACCTGATTGAGACTTAACTAAAATAGTACACGAGGCAGTCACCCTCTACTTATTGGTTTACATATGAAAAACAATATAATTATAAGAGTACGCCAGAATGCTTTGTAAGTAGCGTGCAAGTATCTTGAGGGAATAAGCCAAAATGCTTTGTAAGTAGTGTCTAAGTATCAAGAAGGCAATATAGTATAGGAGTGAGTATGAATGTTTTATAATTAAGTAAGTATCAAAAGAAAATTAAGAAATACGTCTGAAAATATATATTGATCTCAAATAATGAAATTTAAAATTTTGATATAAATACTGAAGTAAATAATATTATGTACTAAAATAAATGTATGTCAAACAGCACCCACCCCTATGGCTGTAGTGACACAACAACCGGTGGCGGAGCCACTCTTTCTTAAACGAGGTTCGCGGACTCCGCTAAAACAAAAAAAATGGTTAAGTTTTATCAAAAATAAAATCATTTGGACCCCGCTGAAAAGATTTTCTGGATTCGCCATTGACAACAATCAGAATACTTCATGTCCGATACCGAGCCCCTTATCCTAAAAAAACGCTCGCACGTATAATATTAATTAAATTCAATATTATATGTAAATCTCTACTACGTCGTATTGAGTTAATTAAGCAAGACGGAAGCCAAAAAAACTCGGGTGAAAAGGTAAATACTACTAGAATAGATTACAAACCATACTAAATTGGAAAGTTATGTATCTTACAACAATGATATAAAACTTACAACATACGATGTATCAAGAAGTACAAACTTGTCCTACAAAAAGTCTCAAAATAAAGTACAACAACTTGGTTTACAAGTCTAAAAAGGAAACAACATAGTTGGTACATTATGAAACAAAGGAAATTGAAAACACCAAGAAAGCATCATCATCATCCTCATAAGTCATCCTCGTAGTCCTCATCGAACTCCGGATCAACCTGTTCGTCTTCTCACCCCACAAAGTATACAACTAACAATGCATATGAGGTAAATACAAAAGTACTTAGTAAAAGGGCAGAAGCTGTTGAATAATTAAGTTTTAGAACGAAAGGTTTGTATCATTATTAAGTTATCTTTGTGAGACCCGACTCAAACTCTAGGGTTCACTTCATGCTCTTCAACATGTCGTGGAGTCCTACTTGTTTCTAGCTTAGCTTATCTTTGTTACATCAGCGTTCAAAGGAACTATGCATGGTGCTACTCACCACGAAGTATCTGGTTGCAACTCATTAATGGATCACACCAATAGCCACGGGCTAGCCCCGATAGTGTACACATTCGGTGAAGCTACTCCGTACTTGGGGTCTTAGTAACCTACGGAGTTGTTCATTCGCTGGTCACTCTACTCCTTGTGCCCTTGGGCCAACAGAGTTATTCACTTTATCCGACCACTCACACATCACGATATAGACTTGTGTCTTATCAAGAATAACATGATGTTTAGTTTTTTTAACTACACAAGTACGTATGTTATTAATCAGCGCCCTCACCAAAAGCTCTTTCAACATAGTGAATGTGTTTTAAATAATGTGTGTTTTAAAAAGAGATATGGATGTAGCTTGGATTGACATATATCTAAACTTTTAGTCTAAGGTTGTAGGTTTGAATCCCCCCACGAGCAATATTTTATTCCTTGCAAAGAAATGCTGATGTGGAAAGTTGTGTTGACGTGGAATGATGACATGGAATTTTTTTTGGCCGTAAATGTTGTCCAGTTAACATTTTCCGGCGTTCAGGACTAATTTTGCTATAAAAAAAAGCCACTTAAAGGACCAAAATTATGACCGGAGAAAAATCAATACGAAAATTGCAAAGCGTGTCCAATTACAGTGACTAAATTTGCAATTTAACCCTCCAGCAAGTGCTGCTCACCTGAGTGATTTGCTACTTACCCTACTCAGTATTTGGGCATGTAGCTAAACCCGGTGTTTCATCGTCTTGTATATAGGTGTGCCCCCCTTTCATTTTCTTGGTTGATAAGATCATAACAACGCTTTCTAAGTCTGGTCTTATCCTTTCATGATACACAGTATATATGTCAAAATCGCTTTCCCAAAAAAAAATAAAAAAAATAAAATATATATATATATATATATTCAGAATACCATCTTGTACTCAATGCTGTAATTGCAAGGAACACCAAGTTTTTCCGGTATTCATTGT
This sequence comes from Gentiana macrophylla, assembly GCA_026214975.1. Classification (NCBI taxonomy): domain Eukaryota; kingdom Viridiplantae; phylum Streptophyta; class Magnoliopsida; order Gentianales; family Gentianaceae; genus Gentiana; species Gentiana macrophylla. Next base: position 89,058,298 of record CM047815.1, read on the forward strand.
GATGCTCAAGTCTTCCCTAATGGACTACATGTTCAAGTTACTAACTTAAACAAAGGGCAAAAAAAGAAAAGAAAGCAATGTCGCATAACAATTTGTTTCGTTTTCAATCAGCAATGTCACAAAAAAAAAAAAAAAAAAAAAAAAAAATCCCAGAGCCCTAATGTGCTAATTATTGTATGCCCACGTACTAAAAGCTAATTTCGCGTCTTTCCGCGAAAAATTTGCCACTAACAAATTGGTCAGGAAGAAGTGCAAGCCAAACAGCAGTATCTGCACCTTCTTCTGGAGAAAGATGTCCTGCCCACCCTGTCATTGCCGTTTTCACCCAACCTGGACAATAACAATTTATATATATTTTCTCACCCTCTGGACGATCCGCTAGTTCCCTAGTCATGAATCTTGTATACGCGTTTACTGCAAGTTTTGACAACGAGTAATCAGTCGACGCTTCAGGCCATCCCCCTGATTCCCAAGTGCCATCCTTCGCTTGTTCAAGAAACGTCTTCATTATCTCATCAATCGACTCCTCACTCAATGATTCAGTATCTTCCAGTTGTTTCCTTATAGTTTCATTCTTTATCCCCTGTTACATTTATTATCAAGATGTTTTTTATATATCAAAGGTGAAAGTCGAGAAAAAAAAGTAAGTACTGAAATTGATCACGTCAAGTGCTCTTACGCACATTCCGTCGACCATTTAATCTCCCCAAGCGTGAGGATACGTTAACAATACGACCACCAAAAGGAGAAGGCCTCATTAATGGAATCATTGCTTTGATCATATTTTTTGTGCCGGTGTAATTGGTCTCAATAACCTTATCAGCATATTTTACTGGATTGTCTGTCCCGTCAACGTTGAAATTGACTCCAGCATTGTTTACCTACAAATCCCACATTTACCAGGGAGATAGTGAAAACATGGTGCAAAAGAACTATAGGTAAACAAATTAATCCCATACCAGAATATCTAAACCGCCATAGTTTTCTTTTAGCCATTCGGAAAATGCATCAATTGATGAAGGATCCAGAATATCCAACTGATGGAATACCACATTTAGACCCCTTCTTGCAAGACCTTTGCAGCTTCTTCACCGACAGCAGCCTCTCGTGACGTAAGAACAACCGTGAGCCCATGTGAAGCAAGTTGATGCACAATCTCAAAGCCAATTCCTCTGTTAGCACCGGTCACCACTGCAATCGTGTCGGCGGACCACCATCTGAAAATCAATCCAGAAATTCGTAATTACATTCTATCAGGTAAAGAGACAATAACTACATGGAACTTCCAATGCCAAATAAAATGTACAATCCACATATTATTGTTTTGCGTCTGAAGGTAAAGAATTCACATGTTATTGTTTTGGCGCTGCCCCCTCGACCTCCGTGGGGGGCACGTCGATCCCCCAACGACAACTCAATTGCAAATCGTCACCAAAATACGCAAATTATGAAGAAAAAAATCAGTAGTTTTTTTAATAATACTAGAGGATCGATACCGTTGATGATCGGAATAGGGAATAGTGCGGAGAAGGGAGATTTCCTGGCGTCTTTTTTCTCTTTTCTCCTTTAGTTTTTCCTTTTTGTCATGGTGTTTCTCTGAATGGGAATGGGAATGAGAATGAGAGCTTGAGCTGCCTTCTTCCTCCTCCATTAACTTCTCATCCATGCTTGCTCTGTCGATGCACTACTAAATGTTTTGTTTTTTTTTTTTTTTTTTTTTCAATTTGTTTGATTTTTCCTTGTTTTTTTTTCCCCTTCAGATTAGGATCGTGAAAGAAAGAGAGCAGAGAGAAGGGTTAACAGAATGAGTGATTTCTGTTGCCGCTAAAACTGGAGAAAACCGTTGGCTCATTCCGCTAAATTCTGTTTGTCCGAGTGTTTGCCCATACACTTGGCTAACATTCACTCCTGAAACCGACACTCTTTTCTTTTACTAGTATTGTTATAACAGGAGCGTCAGGGATAAAAAACGGATTGCAATAATCAATAACAAACGAGAAAACATAAATCATACAAGAAACAATAACATTGAATTCAACGTGGTTTCCGTCAATATGCCGACTAGTCCACGGACAGAAACGAGGAGATTATATTATCACTGGAGATTTTACAGACTCTGCAATTGCTCCTGACGCCACTGCAAATATTCTAGATTACGACAGATGAGTATTTATAGTCACAAAACCCTAGACCTAGCCGCCATAACTAAATACTAGCTGATTGACTAAAATACCCTGATGTGAACTCACCGACTCCACCGCATATAACCTCGGCCGATATTTGTCCTCGCCGGGCATTGCCCTCGCTGACATTGCCCTGTGGCATTGTCCCTGCTGGCATACCCCTGTTGACTTTTCTCAGCTGACTTGCTCAGCTGACTTGCCCTGCTGAGAGGTCAAATCACTTTTTCTAACAATCTCCACCTTGACTTGAACTCTCGTTCAAACAGATGTATAACCAGATGTACTGTACCAGATTCCTCCTCCTTCTTCAGACTTAACAGCTTCAGATGTGATTCCTCCATTTGAGAGTTAACTCTAGATGAGAAACCAACTTCAGATGAGAACCTCCCAGATTCAGATGAGATCCTCTGCTGTTAATAGATTCAGACTTGATTGAGTTGAGAACATATGTGATCAACATATTCAGACTTGATCACCAGACAAGATATGATTACCAGATTCAGATGTAATCACCTCAGCTAAGGACACTCAGCTGAGTTCTTCAGATTCAAATTTAACCAAACAGATTGCAAATTCAGATTCAAATTCTGGGCTGACCAGATGTGAACAAAATAGACTTTAGGTTAGACTCCTTCAGATGAGACTTAACTCCAGATGAGAACTCCACCTCAGACATGTTCACCAGATGCTCAGCTGACTTCACTCAGCTAAGACTTCCAAACCAGATGTAGAACCACCACAAACATGTTCAACAGATTCAGCAGATGCCACTCTGCTGACAGATAGAATCAGCTGACTTTTATCAGCAGACTTCCCAAACTTGAACATTCCACTCTCAGTTGACTTTCACTCAGCTGGTACTAGATCAACAGACCTTCATCAGCCGACCCCAGATTTTGGTTCACCAGATTCAGCTCTTTCTTCTTTGGGTTCAGATGCACAACCAAGTGACAGATTAGTGTTGACTATTCTTAGCAGAGCTCAGCTGAGTATGAACCTGAAGCTCCACCTGCTTGTCAACACCCGCATTCGATTCGCACTGCATTTGCATTCCTTTGCAATCGCTACTAGCAACAAACCAATAGCCCGATTATCTCAGACTGCGCACCAGATATGCCTTAGCTCTTGATTATGGAGAGATGCCCTAACATCCTGCAATGACACTGTGTGTCTTCCAACAATAAAAGACTGCACAAAATTCTCATATGATGCTAACAATGATACCAACAAAATTAGAGATGCATCCTCATCTTCGATCTTATCTTTAAATCAAGCAATATTGTGTTCAACTTTTCCAGATGATCTCTGAAAGGCATTCCTTCATGCATATTTTAACTAAACAGACGTTGCTTCATCAACAACTTGTTGGTCAACAACTTTGTCATATACAGACTCTCAAGCTTCAAATCAATAATCCTCTTCAAGAATCTCAAGTGATAACATCATCAGACAAGCACAACAAAATCATTGAATGTGCTTTCTCCTCCAGATTGGCAATCTTAGCATTTCCTGCATCCACCGATTTTGTCAATGGAGCCCAGAGCCCTAGTTTCTTCAACAGAGCACGCATCTTGATTTGCCACAGATTAAAATTGTTCCTTCCTGTGAATTTATCAATCTCTACATCTAATCTAGACATCTTGATCTCGCCAAAGAACAATACTTTTATCACAAAATCCTAGCACCAGTGAAGGTTTTGGTGAAGATAAATTTTGTTCAAACAGATGGTTCTCAAACAGAACCTCGGATTCCCTGATGATAACCTCTCTTTGATACCAGTTTGTTATAACAGGACCGTCAGGGATAAACAACGGATTGCAATAATCAAGAATATACGAGAAAGCATAAATCACACAAGAAACAATAACACAGAATTTAATGTGGTTTCCGGTAATATGCCGACTAGTCCACGGGCAGAAACGAGGAGATTATATTATCACTGGAGATTTTACAGACTCTGCAATTGCATATGCAATTGCTTCTGATGCCACTACGAATATTCTAGGTTACAACAGATGAGTATTTATAGTCACAAAACCCTAGACCTAGCCGCCATAACTAAATACTAGCTGATTGACTAAAAATACCCCATATGTGAACTCTGCTGACACCACCAGACATAACCTGCTGATATTTGCCCTGCTGACCTTGTCCTGCTGGCATTGCCCCTACTGACATTGCCCTGCTGGCATACCCCTGCCGACTTTGCTCAGCTGACTTGCCCTGCTGAGAAGTCAAGTCACTTTTTCTAACAAGTATAAACAGGCTAAATCATTCCCTATTCTTTTATTCTTTCATTTGTTTTCCAAAACTACCTTTTACCTTTAATAATGATATTTTTAATTCGGTCCCTTAATTATTTATTTTTGTTGCACTTTCAGGACATTTTACGGGTTGACTCAACGTCCAAACCGGTGCAATATGGGTTGTCTTGAAGCTTTTCCTAATGCTCGTATCCGCCACCTTCCAAGAGTCCACTCAGATCGTAATCTGATCCTTCTGATAATGGGTGATGAGGTGCATAAACACAAAATCTGTAACAGCTCCACTGGGTCTGGTAGCGCTAAAAGAGTTATAACTGGTTTGGTCAACTAGTTAGACCGTCATCCTCGCCTGGCCTAAAAGGGCTAATCCGAATTGACAAAACATTTATCCATCACACTGATAGGGTGGTAATGTGTTTCTCCCACAACAAATGTGGGATATACATTCTAACCCCTTAGAAGGGACTGACATCCTCGCCAAGACATGGCCAGGACTTGTCCCACATGTACTTGTCCCTATTTCGTCCTTACCAGAGGATCTAGAGGTGGACCCACCCTCACGGTGTAGCACTTAGGTCTGTCTGATAGTCGGCTCTGAATACCATTATGTAACGCTCCCAGACTCCGGGCTTGGTAGCGCTAAATGAGGCATACATGGTCCGGTTGGTGGGTCATCAAGCCACCAAAGATAATTCACCTACCTCTCTATAACTAGTATAGCGGAAGCAGAGGTCAAATCCACAGGGAACGGTGGATTTATTTCTCTTAAACGTTGTAAGATAACAAGATTTTGGTTTTTAAACTAATTTCCTAAGAATAAACAGAAAAAAAAAATTCAAGAAAGTCAAGAAAAGCTCTAGATAATTAACTATTTCCCCCTCGACTCCTACGATTGATATTGATGCAAAGATGACTCGTTATACTATCAATAAATTAATTATAGTTGCCGACAATCGCCAAACAACAAATTTTTCCTATATTCGACAAGCAGGACAATCGACACTACTTATTCTCTAATTGTGTAGCACACCTCTCAACAATCACCAAAGGTTTGGTGAGAACAATTGCATTAACGCTTAGAAAAACTTAATTCTAGGTATTAACGCAAATCGGGTTAAATTTAACCTAGATCAGTTATTTTCACAACAGGGAATCTTACAGGCTACTAACCGGCAGGCAATATGTTGTTTACCGCTTAACATCAAACCTTTATGACAATCGTCTAGATTCAATTTTTGGTGCTATATCTAATTATCCATCCAATCATCCGGCCGAAACAATTAAACGAACAATCAACTCATGAATCGATGAAAGTAGAAAATAAATGAATACTACAATTTAATCGAGGATGAAAAACAATTCGATCTCACAATCTACAGCAATCGAAAGATCAACAATTAATTAACTAGAAAATAAAACTAGCTATTAATAAGAAATATATAAAAATAAAGAAAAACAAAGGAAAACAAAAGAATGAAAGTTGAACACCTTTATTAAATGAAAACAAATGAAGAAGATAGCCGACAATTGTATATGCATCTCACAATCACACGGAATCAAGAGGTAAAATAATCAATTAACTTCTTTTTTTTCAAGCGACAATCAATTAACTAGAAAAATAAAATCTAACTACACATTATAATACTATAGAAAACAAAATTGAATAAAATCAAAACATGTACCTCAACAACGGAAAAGAAAAGAAAGAGGAAATGTTGCCGGCGACCTTTTGGGTATGCCAGCTTTTTTTTTTTTTTTTTTTTTTTTTTTTTTTTTTTTTTTTCACCTCTCCGTCCCCTCTCTTAGTTTTATTTTCAAACCTAATCTAATATAATGTTTAACCACCCCCTCCTCCCCTCCTTTTTTTTCTCACGTAGTATAAAAGAAGTGGAGAATTCTAAATTAGGCCAAAGCCCAGCTATTCTTATTTTTCCTAATTTAATAATAATAATAATAATAATAATAATAATAATAATAATAATAATAATAATAATAATAATAATAATGAGTCCTTCTGATAATAAAAGCTAATGTGTTAAAAAAACGAGAATCCACGGTTGGCTTTAATAGACTCTGTCTTCTTTTCATTAATCGGGATCCCGACATAGGCAAAAACTGAAACTCTGAATTCTTTAAGAGCCGCTTTTCTCCAATCTCCCACAAAACTTCCAAAAATGCTCTATAAGTCCGGAAAACTTCCATCACTGCTCACGAGCTCTTAAAACCTGAAAAGCATCCAAAACATACCCAGAACAAAGCATCTCCCGACAAAATAGATGTAAAATAAGCACATAAACTATTCTCTCATCACTCCCTCACATTTAGATTATTGCTTGTCCTCAAGCAATACACTCTCATCCCCAAAAATAAGAAAAGAAAAATGCATGAACCTAAATCCTAAATGAATGACCTAAGACTATATGAATGCAGAGCACCAAAAGAATTCCAATAATGACGCCCGTCCAACTGTCTCATCAACCTCATATTCCATAATGCAAATCAAATGATACTCAAGCAAGGCACCCACACACAAGTGTTCATACGACTCACTTTAACGCACTCGATCATAAAATTTAAAGTGGAAAAATAAAAGAGTCTCGACTTGTCCTCACGGGTAAAACTCTAAATATAATGCATAGGGACAATTCACTCTCTCTCAAAAATCAACACACAACCAAGCATTACCACAGGTTTGCATATCAATCAATTCTCCACCACTATAAATTCAAAATCCAATGCACAAATCATGAGGTCTTTATCAAGGTTGTAACGAGGCTAGGGAGTGAAAAACAGGTAGGGAAAAGGGAAATATAGGGGCTAAATCGTCAAGGAGAATGCATGAATGTAGACATCATAATCATGTAGTCGCCAAGAATGATTACAATTGAAACACACTATATGTCTCCAACTTCTATCACACTACCCTTAGAAAAGAAGTGCAAACAACACTTTCCAAAGAAGCTTGCAAAAAATGCGCGAGAACAAGCTACTTCTTCAATATATAAAACACTTCTTCAATATAAGCTCCTTTTTTCTTTCTTTTTTTTTTTTCAAAATTTTCAATACGAATCATATCAACTAAGAGCCATACTTCACTAGATATTCACTTCTTGATACTTCTCCAAAATTTCATGCAATTATCCATACAATCTCTTGACAACAGGGTCAACAAACGAGGGGATATCGTAAGAAAAGGCCATGGGTTTAATTTCTGGAGTTTGTCAAAAGAAATGGTCGGGCTAGACGAGGCTCACTAGGGGGTATATTATATGAGTAGGCCAACAAAAGTGGGTCTAGAAGGGGTTAATCCTAGGTGCCTCAATAACTTTAAGTGCACTGAACCAGAAAACATGTGGTCTCGAAATGCATGTCAATGCAAATTCTGGAATGACATTGGAAGTGTGGATACCACTCAAAAGAAAAATAAGCGAGTGCGCTTTTGGCTAAGTGAAATCCTCACTTTTAAGTGGCTTTTTGTTAGGGCTCAATGATTTTACCTCCAAAGTTCACAAACAAGTGACCTAAGGTGAGTGTATCAACAAAAGTGTCTGCTTACATCAATTAATTACCATATGATTATTATTACTTCACACAAGATTTAGATGAAAAAAGTTGGTAAAATGTCATCAAAGGCCAACCTTGGTGCCATGAAATCCTAAAATGTCCTAAAATACGCAATTCTAATATGCAAATGAATGAAAAACTCCCTCACACTTAAATTATACATTGTCCCCGATGTATAATAAAAATGGAACGAAGAATGCAATAAATGGAATGATATGCGACTAACATGGTATGCATGAGATGCAAAAAGTGCTAAACTAAATATGAAAGAAAAGAAAAATAAAATAAAATAAAAGGATGAGAGTACATTACAATTCGGACCGTGGGGCGATGAACAAATAAACCTTGGAATCCATCTTAAGTTCCGTATAGTCAATGGCATCCGGGGTGGTGCGGGAGGGAAATAGCGCATAAATGTTTCCGGACTCACTGATGACGTGTGTGGATGATGGAGACGACAGGTGGAAGTGTAGGAGCTGGTAGAAGTCGGGGCGGGAAGTGAAAAGTTTGGGTGGGAGAGGCATCCCTTTTTTTATATAGTTTTAATCATCATTTTTTTGTTTTGTTTTGTTTGTTTTTTTCATGGTGAATGGGCCGAGACCCCTATTCCCATTCAACATCAAATCTGGGATCAAATTTGGGATCCCAACTTTACAAAATAACTATCTTCTTATTTATTTATTTTAGGAATAAGCCCCCTCCCGATTACCTAAGGATCCCGAGTTCATGGGAAAATGAAATTCATCTTTCTTGAACAAGTCCCTAACCTTGTGCCTCCACACATGAACTTGAAATAACGCCTCCTATTTCTTCACAGAATTCATTTTTTTCTCCTACAAAACAGACAAAAGTCTCCACCAAACATGTAGATCTTTTTTTTTTTTCACTTATTCATTTTAAACAAAACAGAATAAAATTAAAAAAAATAAAAAATTTAATTGGGTTGTCTCCCAACAAGCGTCTTTATTTAATGTCTTTAGCTAGACACACTTACCTCACTATCCATTATCAAATGGAATATTTTTTCTTTCATGATTCTTCCTTGCATACTCAGTAAGCGAGCCATCCATATCATCTTCAAGAAAAATCAGCCGTTCCTTGGTTCTAGGCACTTTTATGAAGTATCTTTCCAATAAAAGAAGAACGGGATTAGGGGCCTTCACCTCCCAGTTCATGATATAATGATCGAGTGGGAAGACCACTTCCTTCTTGCTCATTTGCATGTCCACAATCACCTCAACACTTGTTGGCTCCAGTGGTTTCCTAATGACTTCCTCCGGGTGACTTAGCTCTAATTTAGGCACATTATCCTTTAAATTCTCCAAACGCCGGGTGCATTTCTTCTCCCTTTGATTGATCATCATTTTCAACCATCTCTAGTGTCGGATCAATAATAGGACAATCGTCTTCATCGTCATACCATAGGAGGAGAGGATGTTTTTAACCTTTGTTCCTTAAGACGATCCACTCCAGTTTTCAGCTCGTTGACTTTCCCTTGCATATTCTGAACCCATGCGCTTTGATCTTCTTTGAACTGTGAAATTTCTTGCCCAATTTCTTGTGGAAACTCTACATTAGCTATTTGAAGCATTTGAGTTAGATTGTTAGTAAGAGTCTGCATCATGGCTTTAAGAGATTCATTTGAATCGGGAATCGGACTTTCAAGTTCAATAGACGGCTGAGAATTGTACCAATCATGAGGCACATGTGAGTCACCATAATATTGGTTCTATTGGTTAGTCCACCCTGGATTGGAAATATGTGGAAATGAATTGTAGCTCCAATCCGGATAACTCGGCTCACTAGGATAACATCTCTCCTCATATGAATTATTCACCCGGTATCCATACACATCACGATTCTCCATAGGAGTTGCGTACTGGTAACCAAACATGCTTGCAAACAAGGAAAACACAAAACAACACAAAAAGCACTATATACAAAATTTCAAAAGAAGTAAATCACTTAGCAGTACCGTTCCCCGGCAACGGCGCCAAAATTTGGTGGGTCGTCAAGCCACCAAAGATAATTCACCTACCTCTCTATAACTAGTATAGCGGAAGCAGAAGTCGAACCCACAGGGAACGGTGTATTTATTTCTCTTAAAAGTTGTAAGATACAAGATTTTGGTTTTTAAACTAATTCCTAAGAATAAACAGAAGATAAAAATCAAGAAAAGCTTTAGATAATTAACTATTTCCCCCTCGACTCCTACGATTGATCATTGATGCAAAGATGACTCGTCATACTATTAATAAATTAATTATAGTTGCCGACAATCGCCAAACAACAAATTTTTCCTATATTCGACAAGCAGGACAATCACCTCTACTTATTCTCTAACTGTGTAGCACACCTCTCAACAATTGCCAGAGGTTTGGTGAGAACAATTGCATTAATGCTTAGAAAAACCCAATTCTAGGTATTAATGCAAATTGGGTTAACTTTAACCTAGATCATTTATTTTCACAACAGGGAATCCTACATGCTACGAACCGGTAGGCAATATGTTGTTTACCGCTTAACATCAAATCTTTATGACAATCGCCTAGATTCAATTTTTGGTGCTAGATCTAATTATTCATCCAATCATCCGGCCAAAACAATTAAACGAACAATCAAATCATGAATCGATGAAAGCCACAATCTACAGCAATCGAGAGATCAACAATTAATTAACTAGAAAATAAAACTAGTTATTCATAAGAAATATATAAAAATAAAGAAAAAAAAAAAACAAAAGAATGAAAGTTGATGAAAACGAATGAAGAAGAAAGTGAAGAAGCTGATGTATATCGATATTATCCAAAATGATTACAAGGCAGGTGCTGGTAATATACCACACAATCTAACAACCAAATCTACTAGACTGTGACAAGTGTCACTATAAGAGAATAACAACACAAGGACATAACTTTTGATAAATACCAAACAGCCCTAGACTTTATACTTTAACATCCCCCTCAAACCAAATGGGGTGGTAACCACATTTAGTTTGCTTCTAAAGTAAAAAAACAAGGTAGGACTAAGGGGCTTAGTCAACGCATCTGCAATCTGTTCCAAGGAAGGAATGTAATAAACATCCATAGCACCAGTCATCACTTTCTCTCTCACAAAGTGTTCATCCAACTAATATGCTTGACTCTTGAATGAAGGATAGGATTGTGTGACAGAGACCCTGCTCCCAAGTTATCATACCATAACACAGGTTTTGTAGGGAGTTTAAGATGCATCTCAGATAATAAGTTAAGGATCCACTGAGCCTCAGCAGCAGCATTGGCAAGAGCCCTGTATTCAGATTCTGTACTGGATCTGGACACAACAGGTTGCTTTTTGGAAGACCAGGAAACAAGGGAACCTTCCAGAAACAAACAATATACTGCAATGGACTTCATGTCATTCTTGTCACAGGCCCAGTCAGCATCACTAAATCCATGCAAAAGTGCAAGCCATAGAATAATATACCTTTGATATACCTCAGCAAATGTTTTACATGCTGCCAGTGACTGACAGTATGTGCTTTCATATGTTGACTCAAGGAATTTACAGCAAAGGCCAGGTCTGGTCTAGTGAGAGTCAAGTACTGTAGTGCTCCAATAGTTTTTCTGTAAACTGTAGGGTTGGTCATTGGTTCTGAAGACTGAGGAGTTTGATGTGTGAAAACCATAGGTGTATTGCAGGGCTTGATGTGTTGCAAATTCAACTTCTCCAGAAGTTGTCGAGCATAGTTGTGCTGAGACAAGTATAATCCAGTTTGATCTCTCACTGCTTGGATTCCTAGAAAATGATGCAGTTCCCCTAGATCCTTGAGAGAAAATCTTAGATGCAAGGCCTTAATGAACAGTTGAATCAGAGTCTTATCATTTCCTATGATCAAAATATTTTCTACATACACCAGAACATACAGAACAACTTTATAAATTTTGAAAATAAATAAGGAAGTTTCAGCTCTAGATTGTGTAAACTCCCAAGATAGCAACTGTTGACTCAGCTCTGAAAACCAAGCTCTAGGAGCTTGTTTGAGACCATAGATGGCCTTTTTGAGATGACAAACAAATCCAGGCCTGGTGGGATCCTCAAACCCTGCAGGCTGAGTCATAAATACAGACTCATGCAATGTGCCATTTAAAAAGGTATTATTGATGTCCATCTGTCTAACTGACCAATCTAAAGCAACTGCAACATCAAGGATAATCCTGATGGTAGAGGCTCTAGCAACATGGCTGAATGTATCAGTGTAGTCCAGACCTGGTGTTTGATGAAAGCCCTTAGCTACAAGCCTTGCTTTATGTTTATTTATGGTACCATCAGGATTGAGTTTGAGTTTAAAAACCCACATGTTGTCAACTAAGTTATGAGCATGAGATCTGGGAACCAGTTCCCAGGTATGATTTTTCATCAAGGCACTGTATTCTTCCTCCACAGCTTTCTTCCAAGCAGGATGTTGCAGAGCAGCAGCAGCTGTAGTAGGTTCTGGTGAGTGGGGTGAAGGATGAGCCGTGGCAAGATAATAGTAGGTTTTGGGCTTGAATATTCCACTCTTGGATCTAGTCTGTATAGAGTGGTTGTTAAGAGAGGTGGACATAGGTTGTGTCTGAGGAATAGGATCAGAACTGGAAGAGGATCCAGGGTCATTAGAGGGAGAAGGAGGACAAGGTGCAGGACCAGGGGATAAAGATAGACTTTTGGACAGGCTCTTGCTAGAATGACAGGAAGACTGAGGAGAGTGTTGAAGATCAGGAGATGGTGAGTTGACAGAGAGATCATGTGCTGAAGTAGATGGTGACTGGATAGATGAAGGGCTCATAGAAGTAGATTTGGGTGATGCAACTTCTGTGTGAGCTGTGGTGCTAGAAACAACATGTAAAGGGTCAGAAGGTAGGCTGAGAGTAGGATTCAAAAACGCATATGGCTGGATAGTAGTATCATGACATGTATTAGAAGGATCAACAGCAGATTTATCATGAGGTTTATCATAAGGAAAGTGTAATTCATCAAAGGACACATCTCTGGACACATAGACTTGACCAGTAGGATCCAAACACAAATACCCTTTATGACTTGGACTGAGACCTAGGTGAACACATTTGATGGACTGGAACTGAAACTTTCTATGTTGGAAGGGCCTTATATTAGGAAAACAGGCATATCCAAAGACCTTTAGCAGTTTGTAATCTGGAATTTTTCCAAAGAGACATTCAAAAGGTGACTTATGGTTCAGAACAGGAGTTGGCATGTAATTGATCAATCTAACAGAGTGCATAAAGCTTTCCCACCAGAATTTCAAGGGCATGGAGGCTTGTGCAAGTAAGGTAAGACCCATCTCTACAATATTCCTATGTTTCCTTTCAGCTTTGCCATTTTGGGCATGAGCATGAGGACAAGGGTGTCTAAATTGGAATCCAGAATTTTTAAGAACCTTAGTGAATGACCTATACTCCCCTCCACAATCAGTTTGTAAGCATTTAATTTTTAGGTTAAACTGGTTCTCAACTTGTTTCTTAAACACCAAAAAGGTAGTTAGAGCATCAGACTTATGCTTTAAAGGATATATCCAGGTGTACCTGGTATAATCATCAACAAAATGTATGTAATATGTACAACCAGCAGTGGAAACCATGGGAGAAGGTCCCCATAGGTCAGAGTGGACAAGTTCAAGGGGCACAGTAGTTTTAGTTTCAAAATTAGGATAAGGAGAAGCATGTTGTTTACCCAATAAGCAAGCATCACAGAAAGAAAGTTTTTCATTAGATTTCAAGGAAACATTACAAAGATTCAAGACTTGACTCAATATCCTTTCAGAAGGATGTCCTAATCTTCTGTGCCAAACATTGGCAGCACTACCTATAGACTCACTACAGACATACACTTTAGGATCACTAGGACACAACTGAACTTCAATAGCTTTTTGATGGAGAGACTGATCAACAGTAGACACTTTGGAGTGAAGAGAGCTCAAGGTTGGAAGATGCATCTGATAAAGGTCATTCTTAAGAGTTCCTTCCAGAAGAACTTTCCTGGTAGCTAGATCCTTCACAAAGCAAGAATTAGAGTGAAATTCTAGAAAAACAGGATTATCACTAGTTAACTTTGAAACACTAAGCAAGTTCTTAGTTATATTGGGAACATGAAGGATATGATTCAAAGACAGATTAGAATTATGATTAACAGGAAGATTGGAGTGGCCAATGTTGGCTATAGGAAGGGACTCACCATTACCTACGGTCAGTGCAGCTGTACCTTCATATCCTGAGCTCAAATGAAGGCTATTGAGATCAGAAGCAATGTGATTGGTAGCTCCAGAGTCTGCATACCAAATGGGATCCATAAAGGTATCAGCTGAAGCAATGTAGGCAGAGTTTTCTCTTGGTCCAGAATTCTGAAATGGAGCTCTTGGTCCAGAATTGTTGCTATTGTTGTTTGGTGGCTGACAAGTGTAGGAGGAGTCATACCTGTAGTAGAAATTAGCTGCTGTGTGGCCAAATTTGGTGCAGACTTAGAAAACTGGTCTAGGTCCAGACTGACCACCTCTACCACCTCTTCCTCGACCTCTCTGACCTCTACCTCTACCTCTACCTCTTCCCCTGCCTGAGTCTTGACCATACTACCACCAATAGGCTTGTAGTTGTTGTTTGGCTTGTAATTGCTCTGTTTGTTGGTAGCCAAGTGAGCAGTAGGGGATGGAGCATCCAATGCCATAGATGGATTCAAACGAGCCAACAATCTCTCATGTGTAATAAGTTGAGACTGAACCTCTTGCCACGATAGTGACCCAATTCTTGATGTTATGTTAACAATAGCAAACTCGTAGTCTTTCCCTAGGCCTCCAAGATTGCCCAGAATCAATTCCGCATTAGAAATGGGAAACCCCACAGCTGCTAAACCATCTGCATACGATTTCATAAGAGCTAGATAGTCATTCATTGACCTGGTACCTTTATCAATCCTTGTTAAAGCACCTTTGTATTCCAGCATACGTGCTTCAGATCTATTGTTGAAGAGACTTTCTAACGTCGACCAAACCTCAGCTGCAGTAGAGCATCCAATAATATCAGTTAGAGCTTGTTCCGTCATGGAACTCATGAGCCAACCAACAAGAAGAGAATCTGTAGCGACCCAGTCATCATAAGCTGTATTAACTGAAGCTCCATACAGATTAGAGCCTGGGATTTGTGGAGGACAGAGACTGGTACCAAAAAGGTGACCATCTAACCGGTGCCCTTTAATGATCGGAAGCACAGTAGACTTCCAGAGCAAATAGTTGTTTCGATCCAGCTTAATATTGCAAGACTGTGTCAAATTTCCTCCAAAGGGCATAAGAGGACGGAGAGAGGAGGAGTAAACCGGAGACGGGGTAGATAGAAATGGTGGTAGAGAGGTCAGAGGAGCTCTTGTCAGGCCAGAGAATAGCATTTCCGGTCGAGTAAGTGGATAAGCAGAGAACGACGGGATCTGCATGCCGGTGGTTATGGCGAAAGACGGTGGTAGGATACTGGAAACAGTTTCAGAGGACTGAGAGCTAATGCCAGAGGTTGGTAGCTGTGTGGTGATAGGCCCAATAGTGATAGAAGGTTCAGGAGTCGATATTATCGGTGTGCTTGAGCTCGCCGGAGATCCGGCGGCTGAGGCGTTTGCCATGAGGCTCTGATACCAAGTGAAGAAGCTGATGTATATTGATATTATCCAGAATTATTACAAGGCAGGTGTTGGTAATATACCACACAATCTAACAACCAAATCTACTAGACTGTGACAAGTGTCACTACAAGAGATAATACCAACACAAGGACATAACTTTTGATAAATACCAAACAGCCCTAGACTTTATACTTTAACAAAGATAGCCGGTAATTGTATGCGCATCTCACAATCACACGGAATCAAGGGATAAACAATCAATTAATTTTTTTTTTTCTTTTTGCAAGCGATAGTCAATTAAGTAGAGAAATAAAATAACTACACAATATTTTACTATAGACAACAAAATTGAATAAAATCAAAGCAAGTACCTCAACAACGGAAAAGAAAAGAAGAGGAAATGTTGCCGGAGACTTTTTGGGTATGCCAGCTTTTATTTTCACCTCTCCGTCCCTTCTCTTAGTTTTATTTTTATAGGAGCCAGAGGACAGAAGACCCAGATAAGATATAAAATGGTTGAGAAAGACAAAATATAAATATTTTTATAGTTGTTATTGAATTTGTTACAATTTCCAATCTACCATCTCTTTCATTTGAATACAAATGTGATCTCTCTTTCATTTGAACAAAGCAAATGCAAATGCAACATATATATAATGCAGGAATTTATTCTTCTCAACCATTGTAGATTAAAACTTTCATTCACAACCTTTAACCTATCTAATATAATGTCTAAACACACCCCCCCCTCTCACGTAGTACATATATATATATATAAAAGAAGCAGAGAATTCTAAATTGGGTCAAAGGCCAGGTATTCTTATTTTTCTTAATTTAATAATAATAATAATAATAATAATAATAATAGAAAAAGCCAATGTATTAAAAGAGCGAGAATCCACGGTTGGCTTTAATAGACTCTGTCTTTTTTTTCATTAATCGGGATCTCGACATAAGCGAAAACTGAAACTCTGAATTTTTTAAGAGCCGTTTTTTTCCAATCTCCCACAAAATTTCCAAAAATTCTCTATAAGTCCGGAAATCTTCCACCACCGCTCACTCTTAAAACCTGAAAATTATCCAAAACATACCCGGAATAAAGCATCTCCCGATAAAATAGATGTAAAATATGCACATAAAACACCATAAACTACGCTCTCATCACCGGTCAACTGATAACACTGTCGTCCTCGCTTAGTCTAAAAGGGCTAACTCGAATCGACAAGACATTTATGTCACACCCTTATAAGGTGGTAATTAATGTGCTTCCCTCACAACCATTGTGGGATATCCCAAAAGGGGGAATGGCGTGTATAAGCGAAGTTAGACAAATTTTTAAACATTTGGTTTTGACCCAAATTGGTTTTTTAAAGACGGTAAAAGACTAATATAGCCCCACCCTTTCCATCATTTCTTCCTCTTTCTTCTTCTTGCTGGAAAAGATGGCCTCTTCACGCCATTCTCGCCGGAAATGCCTTCTTTTTTCTTCTTCTTCTTCCTTCCTATCGTCTTCTTCTGCTTCACGATTTAACCACAAAAAAAAAAGAAAGAAAAAAGTGACATAGTCGGAAATCGTGAATTAAGGGCCGGAAATCGTGAATCAAGGGTTCAGGGGTGCTGGGGTTCATGGGATTCAGGGTTTTAGGGGTTCAGGGGTTCAGGGTTTTAGGGGTTCATGGGTGTTCGGGGGTTTAGGTGGGTTTTCTGGCGGGATTTCCGTTGGGTAGTCCGGCGGGTTCAAGTTTTAGGTTTCAGGTGTAAAAGAAGAAGGTGGGGGTATTTTGGGTGTTTTCAAACTTTTTATGATTCAAAGTTTATATTTGTAAGAATTTGTTCAAGAAGTTTATATGTGCAAGAATTTTTGTCAAAAAACTTATATAACTATAGAACTAAATCCCCAATGCTTTCTTCTTCCAAAGTGCCCGCTCGAACATGCTGACTTTGATAACTTTATGGAGAAACACTAGTGCTTCAGGGGTGACCTACTTTGGACAATCTCAAATTTCAAGAAACACGTTAAGAATTGGAACAATGTCATGCTAGGAGATGTATATATCCCTCCATCTACCTTACTACTATACTATACATGATGAGGTTTCCTCAAAACTGAACTCTATTCATGACCAAGAGCAAATAATTAATGAGCTTACCTACTGGAGACTTTTCGTTTTCTCAATACATAGCTGCATGTCCGGATTGCGTCATTTGTAATCACGACAGGAAAACCGAACTTCATGCCTTGCATGATTGTGATTGGCCTCGCCTCATATGGACAGCGGTGCTGCCGAGAGATGAATGGATAGGTTTCTTCTCGTCCCCTACGCCTCATACGTGGATCCGGGATATTTGAAGACACATAATACTTGGACCTGTGCGTTCTGAGACATGATTTGGCATCTGGCTATGGAGAAATAAAATTGTGCATAACACATAAGTTGCTCGCCTCCCCGATACACGTATTTGTTTCTAATACATTTAAGAGGGCGAGGAACCAAGGACGGAGCCAGGAATTCCTCTTTAGGTGGGTTAGTGGATTATCTATGTATTATCGGATGGATTTTAATAAAGATAAATGACTATATTAGACCAGATTATATAGGTTTTGGTTGTATCAAAAATAACAATTGAATATATATTAGTGCTAACAAAAGAATTTATAAAGATAAAGGGTTGGAATTTTCAATTTTTTTTTGGAATAATAAAACGGAGAAATGCCTTCCGCTTGGCAACGTTCTCTGCCAGGAACTTGCATCTAGCTTGAAGTATCGACGATTAATTTTTTATTATTATTTAATTTGTAAAGCCACCTTCTAGCTCTTGTTTTCTTTTTCTTTTTCTTTTTTGAAGTCGGTCTTTTTTTTTTTCTTTTTTTTTTTAAAAATAAAGACTGCTTCCTTGAGAAAAAGGAGTTTTATTAATAATTAATTTTGGCAAAAAATAATAATAATTAAATTAGGATATCTTACTGAAAACAATTTAGGATATCTTAAGGATTAAGAAATGATTTTCAATGTAATTAAATGCAGATTTTCTTTGGTCAAAGTCATATACTAAATGAGAGCAAGTATTTTAACTCAAATTTAGGATATCTTAAGGATTAAGAAATGATTTTCAATGTAATTAAATGCAGATTTTCTTTGGTCAAAGTCATATACTAAAGGAGAGCAAGTAGATTAACTCAAATGGTAATTCATTTAAGAATGATCTGCATTTAAGAATGATTAGAGAGATCAAATGTTTAATTAAGAATGACAAGGGAGATCAAAAGTTTGATTATTCTTTGAGACGTCATGTTGAAAGAGTCTTTGATAAGATCTTACCCCATTAATATCAGACTCTGCGAACACGAGGCGAACCGAACTCCGAATCAGTTGAGTCGGTTGGTCCGAATACCGGAAGCATTAAGAAAAGAAAAAGAAAAAGAAAAACTAAAGGACATTCACTTATTTAATAGCTATAAAATTGAAAATATATTAGGACAATACGAGTCATTAAATTTACTATTTCGATTACCCGAGGCTATTATTTCTGCTTAAAGTCTTCGGTATCTGGATTTAACTGATCCGATTATTTCAGAGTTTGTTTCGGGTCGTGCCCGAAGGTCATTATTTTCCTATCAATTTCCAAAGGCAGTCGTTGTTCAAGGTGTGTATGCAGTATGCCATCATTTTCACCGTGTGAAACAGTGGGGAAAAGTCATTTGTCGATCTCCCCAGTTACACCTGCTCTTGCGTCTTTCTTATTTTCTATCAAAACTTTCTTCCTACGTACGCACTCATTTTTTTACCACTTTGTTTACAATTTTTTCTTTTGACTTCTTACATATAATCTTTTATTTGAATGGATACATATAATCTTTTATATTTAATCAATCTTGTGATCCTATACGTTATACATGTCAATCTAATATTACAAATAAATTATATATATATATATATATATATATAAAAATTATAAAACATAAAATATTATATATACAACTACATATTTTTTATAGGGAGAAGGACAATCGCATAATTTTATAAATGAGAAGAATGACAATGAATCCCGAAAATCAGTGAATCTCCATAATCCCAAATCGGTGAATTTCGATAAATGAATCCCGAAAATCGGTGAATCCCGACGATGAATTTTGAAAATTAGTGAATTTAAATGATGAATTTAGGCGTTGAATTTAAACAATCACAAAGTGAATTTCGACAATGCATGCAAAAGTTTCAAAAGTGATGAAATATTTTTGTCCTTCTCCCTCATTCCCCCATATATATATTATAAATGGATGACATCGTTATCAGGGGTGCATGAATTGTGTTATTGATACAACAATTATCTAATTTATATCTGTACTATACATATTAAGCAAGGGAAAAATATTGATTTCGACCCAACCGGAAAATACCTGATCAAACTTTTTTAGGTGTCCAATCTTACTGGTAGTGTACCGCGCGGATCAATCGTAATCTAGTAAGTGGTCAAGGTCGTATCCCACTAGGGATTGTGAGGTTAAGTACCGAAAATCTATATTATTTTGGTCTAATTTCACAAAAGACAAGTATTGAAAGGTTCTAAAGATCAAGCTAGTAAGCTCAATCAACAACAACTAACACGGGTGATCAAATAATGAAAAGCTAGCCAAGACAATACAATGATCAAGTATACCTCTACTAGTATCATGGTAATTGTTGGAGAAAATAGAGCAAAAATTATTTTATCGATTTTTTAATCATTTTCGACAACTACTTTAAAGAGGGAGTTCGATAAGACTTTTATTAAAGTTATCGAGACTTTGTTAAATCATTGGAAACTACGTGCTACGTAGTTGACAATAGGATTTAAAATCATTCAATTCGGAGTACGGGAGAATGAGCTATTAACGCTTTTAAGTTGTTGTGAGATATGCGAAGTAAAGTAGTGTAAAACTTTATCCCACATTAGAACATGAGTGTTCCAATGTCAAGTATTTATATGATGATAGTTGATGATTGGTATAAGCTCCTAGAGAAAGGGAGAGAGTTCAGAATGGTTTTAGATAGATGACGTTCTGCTAAAATTGCCACAAACGCACGCGCGCGCCGCCTGCCCGTTGACCTTGGGCTTGGGGAATTGGGCCTTCGTGGGCCTGAGGGGCTAGTATTATCTTTTTGGACAAAGTTAGCAGGGTGGCAAGTCAACTGAGATTCAGCTGAGTCGCAGTCAGCTGGACGAAACTGACATTTAGCTACGAAATTCAGCTGAGGCAACCTCAGGTTGAGATTGAATCAAGTTCACCGAGTGATTCAAGAAGTAAGTCAAGCAATTCAAAGAGTGAAGGCCGAGTCAAAGAGATCGAGGTCGGTGAAGCAATTCAAAGATATCTTGAAAGTCGATTTCAGTTGAGGCATAGTCAGTTTCAACCAAGGCACCTTCAGCAGACTGAATATTTCAGTGAGCTGAGACTTTTCATCTTCTGCTGAGACCTTTCATCTTCTTAACAGTCATGATTAATATTGATATCAAAGTGGGAGTAGTTGGAGTAAATGCATTAATGGTTATCAATGCAGAGGCTCTTCCATTGCTTGCTCAAGCCTCTGTATAAACAAGCCTTCACAAGATGGAAGACACACACAGAAAAGACAAGTATTCAAGCAATACAAGATCATACATACATTCCATTGCATAAAATATTTTCTGCATTCATAGTTGAAGAGTTTTTGGGCATTGTCAGAGTTCGACGTAGTTCAGAGTTGAAGTACCTCTCCGTAATGCAAACTGCGAGTTATCTGGGAGACAATTGCAACAACCGTGGTTACAAGCCGGTGCAAATTTGTCTTAAGGACAAAGTGCAACTCGTCTCAGTTTTTGCATATCCTTTTATATTATGTACATCTATTGTAATTATATTTATATTTGAATTGGAAATAAAATTGTTCTTTATTTTTTTTGAATATTTATTTTATTCGCATACGGGTATAACAATCTTAAGAAAAATTTGCAAGAACCTCTTGAGTTCTGAATTTTTTTTATGTATGCAAAATTAATAAAATAAAATTTTCAGTTGGTTCTGAACAATTTTTTTTTGGAGCTGAATATCATTTGGTGATATTCAGAAAATCGTTCTCATCTTTTTGGTCTCGTTTTGACGAACCATATTCTGATTGTTGAACTTCGGTTTCTGAACAGAAATGACTACCGTTACTAATGCGTCATTGACACCCACTCCTAATGATGCGGCAAGTGGAAGTGAAAACGTTGTTGCGGCTGGTGTTTCTCATGATAAGAAACCAGAAGAATTAAATGTGAAGAATCACCGAGGTGAATCTTAATGTGAATGTGTTGTTGTCACACTTAATTAAGTGTTTGAGTGAGAATTGTTAAACATAATTCTTTCTTTGATTATAATGATATAATCTACCGTGACACGATATTATGTTGTGACTAAGAAATATTATTTCGATGCAATTTGTATGCGAAATAACAGTTTATCTTCTGTTTTTTGAACATAAATGAAAGAAATTCAAGTAAAGATCGAGAATGACATGGATCTAATCGATGAAGAGACATATGGATGGGTGTAGACACTGGTGCTACTCAACATATGTGTGTGAACAAATCTTTATTCTGGGGATACCAGAAAATTAAAGAAAATGTTTTCATGGCAAATTCAACAACGTCCGAAATCGTTGGATATGGGAATATCACGTTGAATTTAAAAAGTGGAAATTATCTGGTTATCAGAAATGTTCTGCATGTACCGGACCTACATGGAAATTTTATTTCTGGTCCTCAGCTTACCAGCCTGGGTTACAAGTTAGAATTTGTTGCAAACTAATTCAGACTTTCACAGAATTGATTGGTAATTGGCGAAGGCACTCTGGTTGATAAATTGTATTTTATGGACCTTCGTATTGTAAAATAAAATTAGAATAATTTTATGTTTGCATAAATGTGATTGTGGGTATGTATGAGCTCAATGTTTTGACTATTGTACCTAAATCAAATTTGCCCGTTTAAGGCATAAATAATTAAGACATGGACCGAGACTTCATGTTTCTGGCATAATCGATTAGGACATGTAAATAATAAATCAATAGGTTTTTGTTGAAAATGACACATTTTAAACTTAATGGGCCTGGAAGGACAAGGTAACACAAAAATGTGTTTATAAGGACAAAAATAACAATCGTAAAGTAATAACCGTGAGGTAACAAGTGTCGAATGAAGTATTTATGTACTAACAATTACGAAACACGAAGTAACATTAACAAATAAAGTATCAATCTTGAAGTAACAATTGTGATTTTTGTCGTTTATAATCACGAAAGTGTTACCTTGTCCTCCAGACCAATTAAGTTTAAAATGTGTCCTTCTGGACACTTCTCCCATAAATCAATTCGTATAATGATGAATTTAGATTTATTACTTAATTTAAAGTTTAATGAAACCGAAAAATGCCAAATATGTGTCGAAGCGAAAATGACTAAGGCACCGTTTCCATAAGTGGAAAGAAACACAGAACCGTTGGAATTCATTCATACAGATTTGTGTGATTTAAAATTTGTGCAATCGAGAGACGGTAAAAAATACTTTGTAACATTTATCGATGATTGTACAAGATACTGTTATGTCTGTTTGCTAAGCAGCAAATATGAGACAATTGAGGCTTTCAAAACTATAAGAATGAAGTCGAAAATCAATTTAGCAAACGAATCAAAAAGGTTCATAGTGATAGAGGTGGTGAATATGATGCACCGTTTAATGAACTATGTTCAGAATCTGGCATTATTCATCAAACTACTGCTCCGTATACACCTCAATCAAACGGTGTTGCTAAACGCAAAAACCGCACAGTGAAAGAAATAATGAATGCTATGTTGATAAGTTCGGGTTTACCTCAGAACTTGTGGGGGGAGGCGACCCTCTCAGCAAATGTCATTCTTAATCGTATTCTATCTAAAAAGATGGATAAGACCCCATATGAGTTGTGGAAAGGCCATAGGCCAAGCTACAAATACTTGATGTGGGGCTGTTTAGCAAAGGTAGACGTGCCTAAACCTAAACAAATAAAGATTGGCCTAAAACGATAGATTGCATATTTATCGGTTATGCGAATAACAGTATGTGCATATAAATTTCTAGTGCATAAATCTGACATCCCAGATATACATGTGAATGTAGTCATGGAGTCAAGATATGCTGTGTTTTTTGAGTATGTCTTTCCGAACAAAGACAGAAACAATGAAGATACGAGTCCAAATAAGCGGACACACGAATCCTTAGAGGATAACACTTCAGAAAACGAGGAAATCGAACCTCGTAGAAGTAAAAGGGCTAGGACTTCAACGTCATTTGGTCCGGATTTTCTCACCTACATGGTAGAAAATGATCCAAGAACATATGCTGAGGCTATGTCAAATCCAAAAATTTGATCAAAGATGTTGTCAAATGGATTTAAAATTAACGAGTGTGACAAATGTGTCTATATCAAGAACACTTCTAATTCTTATATGATAGTATGTCTATATGTTGATGACATGTTGATCATGGGAAGTACTCGTGATGTAATCATGAATACTAAGAAGATGTTGACTCGAAACTTTGATATGAAAGATATGAGAGTTGCAGATGTAATTTTGGGGATTAAAATCTCTAGAATGTCTGATGGACTTCCTTTGACACAGTCTCATTATATTGAGTCTGTTCTAAAATGATTTAATGTCTTTAATGAAAGTCCAGTAAAAACTCCAATTGACTTAACTTTGCATTTAGTCAAAAACAAAGGTGAACCTGTGTCTCAGTTAAAAAACTCACAAATAATCGGTTGTCTGATGTACATAACTAATTGTACCAAACCAGATGTAGCATGTGCTGTGAATAAACTAAGTAGGTTTACAAGCAATCCAAATGAGGATCATTGGAAAGCTTTGATAAGGGTACTGAGGTACTTAAAGTTTACAATGAATATGGGATTATGTTATACACGATATCCAGCAGTATTAGAAGGATAATGTGATGCAAATTGGATATCAGACTTAAAAGATTCGAAAGCCACAAGTGGATATATATTCACTATTGGTGGTGTTGTGGTGTCATGGAAATCCACAAATCAAACATGCATAGCTCGCTCCACGATGGAAGTTGAGTTTATTGCATTAGACAAGGCATGATAAGAAGCTTAATGGCTTCGTAATTTCCTAGAGGATATTCCATGCTGGACTAAACCTGTTGCTCTTATAAGCATACATAGTGATAGTCAGTCGGCTATATATCGAGCACAAAACAGTACGTATAATGGTAAGTCTCGACATATACGTCGCAGACACAATACTATTAAACAACTGATCTCTAATGGTGTGATTTTCATCAATTTTGTTAGATCGAAGGAGAATCTTGCGGATCGACTTACAAAAGATTTACCTAGAGATCAAATGTCAAAATTGACACTCGGAATGGGACTTCAGCCAATTACGACATAAACTTTGTAATGATAACCCAACCATGTTGACTGGAGATCCTGATGGGAGTCAAACTTTACTGTACTTTGGTGTGCAGTTTAACCCCCGTTTATCACTTTATTGACATGTTTTAGGTAGTTCTAGACCTAATTAAGAGTAATATCAAAATTTATACACACGGGGGTTTAAACTATCATATCGATAGTAAATTCTGCCTTTTGAGCGATATTTATCTCTTTTCCGAGCACTTTTGTCTTGTGGAATTACGGATGGTGTTTGTTTGTATATGTTAGTGCAGGACTTAGGTGACTCGAGAACCCGGAAAGCGATGTTCTGGAATGAGAAACATGTTCATGGCACGAAAGTAGCATGAAAGTGGAGAAAAATCAACTTTGGAGCGAAATCAAGGCAAACTGGCGTTTGCTCTACCCAAACTAGCATTTGAGTCAAGGTTAAGGTTGAGGAATATATCATCATGCTAGACTGGCGTTTGTCCAGTCCAAACGGTCATTCACAGAAGTAGCATTTGATACTGAAAGTTAGATTTTCAGACGGACGAGCGCCCAGATCACCCCTGAACGCACGTTTGGATGGGCTCAGCCCGAATCAAGAAAGCTCATATAATCCAAACGGGCGTTCAGACAATCCAGACGGGCGTTTGCCCTCAAGGCATGATCCATGAACTAGCGTTTAGGAGGAGCCAAATGCTGGTTCACTGAAGAATAAACCCTAATCATCATCAGATTTCCAGGCAGACGAGCGTCCACCTTGGAGCAAACGCTCATCCACCACCGACAACAGCAGATTTCAACCCTGCACTATAAATACGCAGCTCATTCAGTGCTTTGACATGTACTACCGACATTAGACACTTCTAGGGCGATTTTGGTGCGGTTTTAGTGTAGGTTGATCATCCTTTGATCCTTTGATTCCATAGATAACATCCTTCAATTCTACATACTTTCCATAGCTTAGATTAACGTTTCAAGATCAAAGATTTGGCTTTTCGGTGCAATTATTTCTTCCATATTTTATGGATCAGATTTTCAGCAATTTATATGGTAATGAATTCTCTTTTATTTATTGTCTTTAGTTTAATTTCTGCTTTTAATTCCATTTCTAGCATAATCATGAGTATCTAATCCGTTGTGTAGCCGAATTATGTGAAAGCGAGCGAAAACCCTAAGGGGGATGAGATTGGAATTTTTGTAGTGCGTAATATCATGTTTAAACGATTAATCCACGTCCTAAAACTGATTATAACATCTTTGAATTAGTTTGATCACCTAGTTCACTGTCACACACATCGAACTTATAGATGCATTTTGCGTTGAGATGTGGGAAAAAGGGGTTTTAGGACCGTTTCCAATAAAGAGGTTTGTCATCGTTGTTCGAGCAGCTCTAGAACTTAATCATGTTAGGATAATCGGTTTTCTAAAGGGAGAGTCGGTTAGCTTCGCATAGGATGGTTATATCGAATTGTTAAGTTTAATCATTATAATTAGGAGTTGGCACCCGTGGATGTCGTTAAACTACATAGGATAGGTAGGTCGGTTAAGACACGCTCCCTGTCAAGTCCTTCCTAAGGGGTAAAAGTAGCTCGTAGGATCATAGTTCGGCTATACCCTTTAATATTTAGAAGTAAAACCGGTAGTATAAACTTTATTTCTGCATTAGCATAATACCTTCCACCATATTTTGGCCTGAACTAAGTTCCACGTCAGCTTTGGTACTCAGACATTACTCAATGTGGATTCGACCTTGTGGCCACTATACTCCCGTTGACCCGATACTCTGTCGGTGCAAGTTAGCGGTTAAGTATTTTGCTATCAAGAATTTTGGCGCCGTTGCCGGGGAGTAACGTCTAATATCTTTTAAGTTGACCGAAAGTTTGGGCTTAGGTCATTTTTATTTCGTTTTCTTGTTGTTTCGTGTTTCACAATGAATGACCCGAAGTTCAAAAGAACCTCTTATTGATCCAATTGAAGAGATTGAAGCTTTTGCACGTCACAGAAATAGTCAACGCCGAGGAGAGATCCTGATTGCTAGTCCGAACCCTTTGTTTGAAGATTAAGGGATAGTAGAAAGCTCTGACTTAGATTCCTCTGAAGATATGGATGATATACCGACTCGTAGAGATGGCAAAGATCTCTTCAATGAACATAATGCACAGGGGTAGACCTCGAACACTACTGATGGTAATGCAACACTGCGTTGCAAACTCCACCGAGAGATCCTCGTGTAGAACAGATAAAGGGAGACGATACAGTGTTACAGCAGTTGATCACCCCGTAATTTAATCAGAGAATAGGAATTGGACAGAACATGAGAGGACATAATGCCTAGAACCTCGAACCAAAACTCGACCAAGCTACTGTAAACCGAGTACTGCAAATGCTTGGGAATCAGGGGAACCAACAGGTGTTCCAGAACCAAAATATTCAGCAACCACCTATGCAGCAGCTTCATCAACAGCAAAATTATCAGCCACAGAGGGCTCAGCAGGTACAGGGACCGAGAGTCTGTCGCGATTATGTGACTATCCCACAGGAAGTTACAAGGCACAATCCAATTAGAGTGCCTCCTATCAATGCCAATAACATGGACATAAAGCAAAATATCTTGAATATGTTGGAGGAACACGCCTTGTTCCACGGAAAGTCAACTGAAAACCCGAATAGCTTTCTGGATCATTTTCTCCAAATCTGTGGAATGATGAAGTATAATAGGGTAAGTGACGAGACGATAAAACTGATAGTTTTCCCTTTTGCACTTAGAGGAGCTGCTAAGGATTGGTATGATTCATTTCCTAATGATTCGTTACATACGTGGGCGGATTTGGTCAGAGTATTTTTGAGGAAGTACTTTCCTCCGGCTATGATTCTGGATTTGAAATAAGAAATCTCTTCGTTTGATGGTCTCGAGGGAGAGACATTGAAGGAGACGTATGAGAGATTTAAGGGTCTACTGAAGAGATGCCCTCCACACGGTTTCTCAACTGTTGAGCAAGTGATTATACTATTCAGAGCCTTAGAGCCAGTGGATCAGAACAAGCTGAATGCCGCAAGTGGCGGAGATATTATGAACCTCTCACCGGATCAAGTGATGAGACAGATTGAGAATATGGCTGATGGAGAAGGGCAATGGGGGTCATCTAGGAAGAAGAAGGCTCCACTGGAAAGTGTGAAATCTCTTAAAGAAGAGTTGGACAGAGAGACAGCCATGCATGACCAGATGCAAGAAATGGTACTGAAGATGGACCAAATAGAGTTGGCTAAAAAGGCAGAGCAATGCCAACTTTGTGGGGGTGGACACTCAGCATTTGAGTGTACATCATCGAAAAAGTTCACTTACCCACAACAGTTGACATCTACCCCAGTACATCAATAGTTTGGAAATCAGAATGATCAGCAGAAGATGAATGTGTATGCGATGGGGCAGATGAATATGAATCAGCAAGAGTTTGGTCAGCAGCAACAATATTAGAATTTTGACAATCAGCAAGGGCCGCCAATGGAGTATGGAATGGGTGATGATTCACAGCAATATGATGTGAGCTATGTTGGACAAGGTAGTGGGGGACAGTGGAATCAGAATCAGCAAGGTCAAGGTTGGAATCAGGGGCAGAATCAAAACTGAAATCGTAACAATAATCTAAACCAAGGTTTTAGGCAAAACCAAAGCCCATAAAACCGACCTTGGAACCAGAATCCCCAGAATCAGAATTCATACCAGAATCAGAACCAAGGCAACTATCATAGTAACCGAACCAGCAATCTCAGTCACAAGGCCAACAGCAACGGCAACGTCAAAATTGGGGGTCATAATCAAGGATGGAATCAAAATCAGGGCCATAGAAACAATCAGAATCAGCAAGCAAGCCAACTTCCGAGAAACAATAATTCTGGCACCTATCAGCATCCGAATGCTCATCTCCACCAGAGCAATCAAAATAACCAGCAATCGAATACTTTTGGTGTTCAGAAGACGTCCGTTGAGATACTCCTGGAGAGACTGGATAAGACTGTATCTGAGTTGAACAAAAATGTTGTGGAGCAAAAAGTGGCCACCCATTCTGCCATTCGGAATTTGGAGACCCAAGTAGGGCAAATCACCGACACTATAAGGACAAATTTGAGTGGTGGTTTCCCGAGAAATACTAAGAGAAACCCAAAAGGTGTGAATGCTATGCTCACACGAAGTGGTAAAGAGGTTGGGCTAAGTGATAAGAAGAAAGAACTATGGGCAGAGAAAGGGGAAACTGAGAAAGCCAAGAAAGAGAAGGTAGTTGACCGTGAGGGGGCCATGTATGGTGAAGTTGAGATTGAAGGTTTTGAAGATTTGGAAATTGGCAGTGTGGAAAAGAAAATGGCTGCAATGAGGAAAGAGTTGGAGGCCACGAAGAAAGCA
Organism: Gentiana macrophylla; assembly: GCA_026214975.1. Lineage (NCBI taxonomy): Eukaryota > Viridiplantae > Streptophyta > Magnoliopsida > Gentianales > Gentianaceae > Gentiana > Gentiana macrophylla. Next base: position 89,087,788 of record CM047815.1, read on the forward strand.
TTGACAGAGGCAAACAAGAAAGCTTTGGAAGGGTCAGCACCAAAGAAAGACTATGTAGTCTTGGACATCAAAGAAGAAGAGCCCTCTCCACCTAAAGTAAAAGGTAAACAGAACATAATCCCTCATCCTCCCCCTGATTTTGATGTTAGTACGTTACCCTACCCTCCTAAGGGATCCAGAAAAGACATACCGACCCAAGGTCGGGCAAAATTTCTGAATCTCCTAAGGAAGGTAGAGGTAAACATTCCCTTATTAGAGGCAATCTCGAGCATTCCCCAATACTTTAAATTTTTAAAAGGAATGTTGTCGAACAAGGAAAAGATGCAACAGATGGTGCATCTAAGTGAGGAGTGTTCCGCAATTTTTGAAAATAGGATACCCCTTAAGATGCAGGATAGAGGTAGCTTTACCATCCCAATCACCATTGGAGAGACAATGTTTAAAAATGTGTTGTGTGATCTAGGGGCTTCTGTGAGCCTGATGCCTAGAGGAATTTATGAGAAGTTGGGATTGGGTAAGTTAGAACCGACAGGGATGACCCTACAGATGGCGGATAGGTCTGTTAGGACACCTATGGGGGTAGTTGAAGATGTGTTAGTGCAGGTTGATAAGTTTGTGTTTCCCGTTGATTTCGTAGTTTTAGATATGGACATGGATGCAAAAACTCCTCTTTTGTTAGGTTGTCCTTTCTAGAATACATGAGAGACCTTGATTGACGTTAAGAGGGGGGAAATCATACTACGAGTCGGGAAAGAGAGTGTGTCCATTAATGTGTATAATGCAATGAAACATCCTGAGGATGAAAAGAGCGATCGTTTTTCTGTTGATGCTATATATCCTTGTATTTTGGAGCACACTAACCTGCAGGGATACCAAGAACCAATGGAGGAATGCTTGATGAAGTCAAGCACCGCGGAAGATGATGATCTGAGAATGAGAATTCAGATATATCATTTGGAGTCGACTCCCTATGTCGACGCGGGATGGAACAATAAATTAGAGCCCGGTTTGACTGGCAAGCTACCAAAGCCGTCAATGGAGGAACCACCGACTGATCTTGAGCTGAAGCCACTTCCTGAGCATTTAAAGTACGGATTTTTAGAACCTGATAAATTACTTCCTCTTATTACTTTGTCTGCACTAACCGTTTTGCAGGAAGCTAAGTTAATTCACATTCTAAAGAAACACAAAAGGGCCTTCGGATGGAAGATGGTTGACATTAAGGGGATTAGTGTTGATATCTGCAAACACAAAATAATCCTTGAAGATGGTGCCATACCGGTCCGGCAGTTTCAGAGACAGATGAACCCGCATTTGCAGGAAGTGGTGAGGAAAGACGTGGTGAAGATGCTGGAACTAGGGATAATCTACGCGATATCCGATAGTGAGTGGGTGAGCCCCACGCAAGTTGTGCCCAAGAAAAGAGGCATCACTGTTGAGCTAAATGATAAAAGTGAGCCCATTCCTACTCGCTTAGTTACTGGTCATAGGGTGTGTATTGACTTTCGCATGCTTAATGATAAAACTAGGAAAGATCATTTCCCCCTCCCTTTTATTGATCAAATGCTAGAGCGTCTAAGTGGTCATGCGTTTTACTGCTTTTTAGATGGTTTTAGTGGATACTATCAGATCCACATTGATATACATGACCAGGATAAGACTACCTTCACTTGTCCTTATGGCACATTCGCATTCAAAAGAATGCCGTTCGGGTTGTGTAATGCACCCGCGACATTCCAGCGATGCATGGTTGCCATTTTTGCTGATATGATAGAACGTTTTATGGAAGTCTTTATGGATGACTTTAGTGTTTTGGTGACACTTTTAGGGAGTGTTTGTCTAATATTGATAAGGTGCTCGAGCGTTGTGAAGAGACAAACCTAGTTCTAAATTGGTAGAAGTGTCATTTCATGGTCATTGAGGGAATTGTGTTAGGCCATAAAGTGTCGGGGAAGGGAATAGAGGTTGATTGAGCTAAGATAGAGGCAATAGCTAAGTTTCCTATGCCCACAAATCTGAAAACCCTGAGATCATTCTTGGGTCATGCAGGTTTCTATCGTAGGTTCATTCCGGTTTTTCCCAAATTGCTAGACCTCTTACCCTTCAGTTGATGAAGGGAGCTCCCGGTGTTTTTGATGCGGCATGTCTAGATGCCTTTAGAACACTCAAGAAACTTCTTACTTCGGCTCCTATCTTAGTGGCACCTGATTGGTGCAAGGACTTTGAAGTCATGTGCGATGCGAGTGACTATGTTGTAGGAGCTGTCCTTGGCCAGAAGGTCGATAAGTTGTTTCGACCTATCTACTATGCAAGTCATACCCTGCATCCCGCTCAACAAAAGTACGCTACCACTGAGAAGGAACTTCTAGCCGTCGTTTTTGCTTTCGATAAGTTCCGGTCGTACTTAGTAGGGAAGAAAGTCATAGTTCATACAGACCACGCTGCGTTGCAATATCTGTTTGCCAAGAAAGATGCAAAACCACGCTTGTTGAGGTGGATCTTGCTCCTTCAAGAATTCGACATAGAGATTAAGAATAGGAAGGGGTGTGAGATGTGGTAGCTGACCACCTGAGTAGGATAACCGGGTGAGGAGAGATGCCTTACCAAGGTTGAGATAGATGACCGCTTTCGGGACGAGCAGTTGTTCGTAGTGGATACGATGCTCCCGGTTAAGCGTGGAAATTTTATGTAGAGAGGGAAGAAAGGGAACCCGTGGTATGCACCATTCATCAATTATCATGAGTGTGGGTTCATAGATCCCGAGTTCGATGAGAACCAGAAGAAGAAATTCAATAGTGAGGTGAACCGTTATGTGTGGGAGGATCCCTTACTTTTTAGGTTATGTGCGGATGGAATTCTGAGGAGATGTGTTGATGACAGTGAGATAGTGAGTATTCTCTTGTTCTGCCGTGATAAAGAGCCGGTGGTCACTTCTCGGGTGAGAGAATAACGTTGAAGGTGTTTCAAAGTGGGTTCTACTGGCCCACTATCTTCAAGGATGCACATGCATATGTAAAGACGTGTGATGCCTATCAACGCTCAGGACGGATCTCATAGAGAAATGAGATGCCCCAGAAACCGATAATAGTGGCTGAAGTTTTTTATATATGGGGACTGGACTTCATGGGACCATATCCGTCTTCTTTCGGGAATAAGTGCATTCTTGTTGCCTGTGATTACGTTTCGATGTGGGTTGAGGCAATCGCTTCGCCTACTAACGACAAACATGTAGTCATAAGGTTCCTTAAGAAACATATTATGTCCCGTTTTGGAGTACCTTGAGCGATAATCAGTGACAATAAGCAGTAATAAAGTTCCTTAAGAAATATATTATGTCCCGCTTTGCAAATAGAGAGTTTGAAAAGCTGCTAATGAAGTACGGGGTGACTCACAAGTTAGGCACCGCCTATCATCCCCAGACTAGCGGCCAAGTTGAGGTGACCAATCGAGGGATTAAGAGAATCATGGAGAAGACAGACAATTCGAACCTTAAGGATTGGTCTAAGAGGTTAGATGATGCGTTTTGGGCACACCGAACTGCTTTCAAGACACACATAGGTATGTCACCCTACATGCTTGTCTTTGGCAAGGCTTGCCATCTCCCCGTAGAGGTAGAACATAAGGCCTATTGGGCAATTAAGAATCTGAATAGGATTATGCGTTAATCGGTGAGAGGAGGATGACCCAGTTAAACGAACTAGATGAGTTTCTCCTTCAAGCTTATGATTGTTCTGCGAAATATAAGGAGAAGGCCAAGATGCTTCACGACAAGTTGATCAAACCTCGCGTTTTCAACATTGGTGATGATGAGGTTCTTCTCTATAATACTCGCCTTCACTTATTTCAAGGCAAGCTTAAGTCGAGGTGGTCGGGACCGTATAAGGTTTTGAGAGTTTTTGATTCGGGAGCAATCGAGGTAACTCATCCAAAGCACGGGACGTTCATCACGAATGGTCTTCGTCTGAAGAAGTATGAGAAGTTACCTTTCGATGAGGCTCTCGAAGTTGTACATTTAACTGATCCCGAACCTTAATTGATCTTTTCTAAGTCTCGTCATGGACTTAAAATCTTGACATTTTCTTATCTTATCAAGCCACCATCCTATCTTTCTATCCTCACTTCCTTGTTCGTGCCGGAAGTATAACATTGGAAAAACTTGTGCAGTATAAGTCTTCTATCGAGCCAACGATGTAAAACAAAGGCGCTTGGTGGGAGGCAACCCACCATTCTCCGAGTTTTCTGAGTCTTTTTTATTATAAAAGTGTTAGAACGGAGGTTAAAATCGAATCGGGATCAAAAATATGAGTTTTGCCCAAGTCTGGCCGCAAACGGACGTTTGCCCTCTGAAAACGCACGTTCGTCCAAAATCCATGCTCTCTGTTTATCTTTCGCAACACTCCAAACGAGCGTTTGGAACACTGAAACCGCTCGTTCAGTTCATCAAAGCCTAGGTAAACGAGAGTTCACCATAGGGCAAACGCTCGTTTGCCCCGTCTTCTATAAATTCCCCCTCCCCCCGGCTGTTCATCATTCCAACTCCTTCCAAATTCAAAAATACCGAAAACCCACGCCCCTTTTCACTTAGATTCATCATTTTTAACCCGATCGGAGCGATTTCAAGTCCCACAAACACCTCTTGACCCCCTCTTTTCATTTCACTAACCCAAATCCATCAACAACCCTATTTTGAACGCATTCGAGACCCTATCTAGGGCGGTTTCCAAGGTGAAAAAGCTTCAATTTTTGGCCAATTTGTGCATCATCCGGACGTTTCGTCAACTCCATCGTCCTCCTAGCATCCTTATTGGTAAGAATCACTAAGCTTTTCGTGCTTCAATACACATTTTTCGAGGTTCGATTTTCGACTCGAACCTTAAACGAACTGTCACTGATTAGGCTTATTATTCTTTGTTTTGTTTTGTTTATGCTTTGGTGATGCTCTGTTGATGCTTTTGACTGGTTTTGGATGTCTGCATTGCGGTTTTGGGTTGGTGTGTGTTGGTTTTGTTGGGAAATCCCGATTGGATGATAATCGTGTTGTTGTTTGCTTGTTGTTGCTTTGGGTTTGATTTGGTTCTCAGTGTGAGATACTATGGTGCGTGCTGGTGGTAAGGAGGGGGCCTCAGGAACAAACGGTTTGGTAAAGAGATAGATAGGAATGCGGGTAAGAAGAAGAAGGTGATGGGCCCTAGGCCGGTAAATCCCAGCCGGGGGATCGAGATTAGAGAACGCCATAACCCAAACAGGGCAACCTAGACTCAGGCTAGGGCTTCTTTGAGAGATGAATCAGAGTCTGATACAGATAACGAGCCTTTGGTACGTAAGAAGACAGTTGCTCCAGGGGCTAGGGTTGAACAAGTGGTGCAGGAACCTAGAGGTGAACCTGAGGTTAGAGCTGAATGTTAGGCACCCGAGAGAGAAATGTTAGGCACCGAGAAGAGAGGCTAGCTGCAGCCCCGATCCCGTTTGATATGCATTTTGTCAACACTAAAGCTCGGGATATATTCAACCGGTATTATTCACACCGCTCGATGCTGATCCAGAGAGCTTTCCACGACTACGATATCGACAAGAATTTTATAAAGAATTTGACTGATCGCAAGTGGAAGGCGTTGATGACCACCCCAGATTGTAAGGTTAATGCTACGGTGGTGCGTGAGTTTTACGCCAATTTTTCATAATCGAGCCTAAAGTCGTGGATGGTAAAGGTTCGGGAGTGAAGGTGCCGTTTACTGTGAAGGCAATCAATGAGAAGTACGGGTTGACACCTTTTGCGGGGTTGGATTACAAAGAGGAGATAAAGGCAATGAAGGATGCCGGTGGGGACCCGTTGGAGGACCTCCGGTTATTGGTTTGCCCGGATGTTTAGTGGACCCTTGGAGATGGTGGGGTGAGGAAACTGTTTATCTTGGGTTGAAGATTGGAAGGTTCAGTGCCGGTTCATCCAAAATCGGCTTCTACCCAAGAACAACTTGACTCATTTCCACATTGCCGATCTTGGGATGCTGTATGCCATAAACTTTAAGCTCAATGTAGACATGGGTCAAGCGATTTACGACGAGTGTGCGGCCAATCAGAAGGTCTATTCACGTAGCTTGATTTGTCCCCATCTCATCTACGGCTTGTGTAAGGATGCAAAGGTGACGGAGTACACCGAGGACCACAAGCCCAAGAACCCTCCAGTGTTGAAAAGAGAAAAGGGTAAGACTCCTGCCTAGTTACAACGTATGGCATCGCAGTAGCCTAGTTCATCTTCGGCCCCTGCTCAGGCACCTCATGCTCTCACTTTTTCTCCCTCGGTTCGCATGAGGTTGAGTATGGCTAACAATTTCCGGAACTGGATGGAGGAACAGAAGCAGACACAGGATAATATCCTGACTATCCTTCTCCTTATGAGTCAGGGTAGACCGCCGACGGATCCCAAAGCGTTCGCCCCGAGTACCACGGATTACCGTTTTTCAGACGATATTGAGCAGGATATCACGCAGATTGTGGCTGAGGATGTGTCTTCATCTGAGGAGGAGACTAAGGAGACTGAGGAGCCGGAGACCGGAGCTACCACTGATGCTCCTCTCATTGCCGCTGATGATGCTACACCCGGACAGACGTGATTTTATATTTCTTTTATGCTGTTCTTTTTGTCGTCTTTGCCCGGTGTTAGGGTTGGTTAGGAGTAGTCTAGCCTGTTTGCTACATTTGTACTACTTTTGATGATACTTTCAGTTTTGAGATGCTACTTTTTCACTTTGGTTGGTTTTGTAAGCCTTAAGGCATGCTCCCACTTTCATTCGTGTCTTGGCTTCTATTTGTACGCACTATGGATGATTTCTCTATTATGTGCCGCTGTGGTTTTTCTATTATGCTTACATGTTCTGTGTTTTACCCGTAAGGGTTATTTATCCATCTATAGCGATCCGTTTTGTGCGTTTCATATTGCGTGTCGAGTTATCTGACGTGACAGGGCCTTATTATTGTTCTACCCCCATATCCCTATTATATATCTTGGCACGAGGACCATGTCCCGTGCATGCTTTGCGTTGTTTTCTGTCTACTTTGATATAGGGATTCATGTCATGCTTCCACGAGGCTGTTACGGGATTCGATAGCTCCTTTCTGCCAGGTTCACAAGCTAAGTCTTCTTTTCTATCTCATTCACGCACTGAGGACATTGATTCATTCAAAGTGAGGGGTGGATACGACTTAGCTTTATATTGTTTCGTTGGATAAATGTGCCGGTAATTATGATATGCTTAGTTAATGTCCGTTTTCGAGTCAGTCCATGGCTTAAAATTTTAAAAATTTCACGGTTTAACACCGCGTTATATGTATGCTTCTCACGATGGAGTTGGTAAATGTCTTAGTAGTCGAGTAATGTGTGCAGGGCGATTTTATTTTATCACGATACGAACCCTTTTAGTGTATGTAGAACCGTGGTTATACTTAGCTTGCTTACTATACACACTTATACCACTAGTTTCGAGGTGAAATAAAGAGGTTTACCTAGGCCGGATACGGGATGAGAGTCCTGGCGCTTCTTTGACCCGACCAGAGCCAAATAAGCCAAAATCCCGACATTTTATCCTCGTACCCCCTTTAAGCCTTGATAGGACGGACTGACCACCATCCGAAAATGAGCCGTTTTGGTTACTTAGCCTGTATTACCCTAACCCTGAGCTATATTATTGGTCACATTCCTTTCGATCACCCTACGAGTGCACTTGGTTGTTACTTTAGACACACTTGCTGAATCAAGTGTGGGGTGGGAGATGGTGCGTATTTCAAGAGGAGTTGGTTAGTACGAGATAGTATAACAAAGGGAAGGAGCTCGAGAAATCTATTGTGAGGCTTGTTGGTTTGGAAAAAAATTGGAAAAGAGATGAAAAGAATAAAAAGAAAAAAAGATTGAAAATAAAAGAAAAGAAAGGTTTGAATAAAGTTTGAGAGAAAGAAATCAAAGAAGGATGTGTGAGTGAATAAAAGTATGATGTTAAGGTTGGAGTTGTTTACCAATGAGTATAGAAAGATCGAAGGAGTTTGGTGTGGTTTGGTACGTTTTTGAGGAGGAGATACACATGAGACGATTAGATTCACTCGTATTTTCTTTTCTCCAGTCCCAAAAATTATCCTTTCGGTTAACCCCGTCCCGAGCTTAACATTATAACCCTTCAAGTCCTACTTGACCGTATTTAGCTTCGGTTGCCTCGATTAGTGGAGATTCTAGCCCGGTATGAGATGTGTGTAGTCATTTGGCCGGTATTCGAAGCCGGTAATCATTTTGAGTGTAGCCCATGGTTTTTATCACACACACTTCGTTTTCGTGGTAATTTACGTTCACCTTGATGTCGTGAGTACTATGCTTGTTTCATAAAGTTGATCCCTTGATCTGTTTTAAAGCGCCTAATTTACTCGAGGGCGAGCAAAGGCTAAGTGTGGGGTGGTTGATGGGAGTCAACTTTATTGTACTTTGGTGTGCAAATTAACCCCCGTTTATCACTTTATTGACATGTTTTGAGTAGTTCTAGACCTAATTAAGAGTAATATCGAAAGTTATACGCATGGGGGGTTAAACTATCATATTGATAGTAAATTCCGCCTTTTGAGCGATATTTATCTTTTTCCGAGCACTTTTGTCTTGTGAAATTACGCGTGGTGTCGTATATGTTAGTGCAGGACTTAGGTGACTCGAGAACCCGGAAAGCGATGTTTTGGAATGAGAAACATGTTCGTGGCACGAAAGTAGCATGAAAGTGGAGAAAAATCAAGTTTGGAGCGAAATCAAGGCAAACTGGCGTTTGCTCTACCCAAACTGCCGTTTGAGTCAAGGTTAAGGTTGAGGAATATATCATCATGCCAGACTGGCGTTTGTCCGGTCCAAACGGTCGTTCACAGAAGTAGAATTTGATACTGAAAGTTAGATTTTCAGACGGACTAGCATCCAGATCACCCCTAAACACACGTTTGGATGGCTCAACCCGAATCAAGAAAGCTCATATAATCCAAACGGGCGTTCAGACAATCCAGACGGGCGTTTGCCCTCAAGGCATGATCCATGAACTAGCGTTTAGGAGGACCCAAACGCTGGTTCACTGAAGAATAAACCCTAATCATCATCAGATTTCCAGGCAGACGAGTGTCCACCTTGGAGCAAACGCTCGTCCACCACCGACACCAGCAGATTTCAACCCTGCACTATAAATACGCAGCTCATTCAGCGCTTTGACATGTACTGCCAACTTTAGACACTTCTAAGGCGATTTTGGTGTGGTTTTAGTGTAGGTTGATCATCCTTTGATCCTCCATAGATAACATCCTTTGATTCTATATACTTTCCATGGCTTAGATTAACGTTTCAAGATCAAAGATTTGGCTTTTCGGTGCAATTATTTCTTCCATGTTTTCTGGATCAGATTTTCAGCAATTTATATGACAATGACTTCTCTTTTATTTATTGTCTTTAGTTTAATTTCTGCTTTTAATTCCATTATTAGCATAGTCATGAGTAGCTAATCCGTTGTGTAGCCGAATTATGTGAAAGCAGCGAAAACCCTAAAGGGGATAAGATTGCAATTTGTGTAATGCGTAATATCATGTTTAAACGATTAATCCACGTCCTAAAACTGATTATAACATCTTTGAATTAGTTTGATCACCTAGTTCACTGTCACACACATCGAACTTATAGATGCATTTTGCGGTGAGATGTGGGAAAAGGGGTTTTAGGATCATTGCGTAGATTCGGCCTAGTTGTTTGGACCATTTCCAATACAGAGGTTTGTCATCGTTGTTCGAGCAGCTCTAGAACTTAATCATGTTAGGATAATCGGTTTTCTAAAGGGAGAGTCGGTTAGCTTCGTATAGGGTGGTTAGATCGAGTTGTTCAGTATAATCATTAGAATTAGGAGTTGGCACCCGTGGATGTCGTTAAACTACATAGGATAGGTAGGTCGGTTAAGACACGCTCTCTGTCAAGTCCTTCCTAAGGGGTAAAAGTAGCTCGTGGGATCATAGTTCGGCTATACCCTTTAATATTTAGAAGTAAAACCGGTAGTATAAACTTTATTTCTGCATTAGCATAATACCTTCCACCATATTTTGGCCTGATCTAAGTTCTACGTCAGCTTTGGAACTTAGACATTACTCCCTGTGGATTCGACCTTGTGGCCACTATACTCCCGTTGACCCGATACTCTGTCGGTGAAAGTTAGTGGTTAAGTATTTGCTATCAGATCCCAAGATCATGGTTCAAAGGGACAACTAAGTTATGAAGGTTCAGTCTGTGAATAAAAGTGTTATCTGCCAGTGGTGTAAAGGTTAAGTGAAAACTTTTAATGATTCCTATCACTTGATTAAATTCGAGTGGGGTATGACAGAATACTCTTGATAGGAGGTCACCTATGTAAGTGTGAAGTGGGGCCGCTTCTGTGAGAATTCAGAGGCTAGAATTCTCTAACGCACTTTCTGAAACCAGGGGTGATTCATAGCCAAAATGAACACAATCATGAGAACCAAATACGATGCTTAGATAAATATTGTGTGAGTACTATTGGCTGGTTTTACAATAAAGGCTGAACAGTTCAAGACATAGTTCACTGATTAGACAAGTAGATCCGATAGTATTTCACTAAGGCAGGTTCAAAGCCAGAAGCTACCTCTCCTGATGCAATATTTTTCTATCAGAAATCTCTTCAGAGTCAGCATATCCATTAATATCCATTCCTGTGGGGGATTGTTGGAGAAAATAGAGCAAAAATGATTTTATCGATTTTATCGATTTTTTAATCATTTTCGACAACTACTTTAAAGAGCGATTTTGATAAGATTTTTATTAAAGTTATCGAGACTTTATTAAATCATTGGAAACTACGTGCTACGTAGTTGACAATAGGATTTAAAATCATTCAATTCAGAGTACGGGTGAATGAGATATTAACGCTTTAAGTTGTTGTGAGTTATGGGAAGTAAAGTAGTGTAAAACTTTATCCCACATTGGAACATGAGTGTTCCAATGTCAAGTATTTATATGATGATAGTTGATGATTGGTATAAGCTCCTAGAGTAAGGGAGAGCGTTCAGAATGGTTTTAGACAGACGATGTTCTGATAAATTTGCCACACGCGCACGTGCCGCTGCCCGCCCGTGCCCGTTGAACGCTGACCGTTGACCTTGGGCTTGGGGAATTGGGCCTTTGTGGGCCTAAGGGCTAGTATTATCTTTTTGGACAAAGTCAGCGGGGTGGCAAGTCAACTCGAGATTCGATTGAGTCGGCGATCACCGACAAAACCGACATTCAACTCTTTAAATTCAAATGAGGCAACCTCAGGCTGAGACTGATCTGAAGTTCAGCTGAGTGATTCAGCAAGTAAGCTGAAGCAATTCAGCAGAGTGAAGGTTGAGTCAAGAGATCGAGGCCGGTCAAGCAATTCAAAGATATCTTGAAAGTCGAATTCACCGTGAGGCATAGTCGGGCCAACCAAGGCACCTTCAGCAGACTGAATGTTTCAGTGAGCTGAGACTTTTCATCTTCTGCTGAGACCTTTCATCTTCTTAACAGTCATGATTAATATTGATATCAAAGTGGGAGTAAATGCATTAATGGTTATCAATGCAGAGACTCTTCCATTGCTTGCTCAAGCCTCTATATAAACAAGCCTTCACAAGATGGAAGACACACAACAGAAAAAACAAGTGTTCAAGCAATACAAGATCATACATACATTCCATTGCATAAAATATTTTCTACATTCATACTTGAAGAGTTTTTGGGCATTGTCAGAGTTCAACGTAGTTCAGAGTTGAAGTACCTCTCCATATGAACAGGTAAACTGAGTTATCCTGGAAGCCAATTGCAACAACCGTGGGTACAAGACGGTGCAAATTTGTCTTAAGGACAGAGTGCAACTCATCTCAGTTTTTGCATATCCTTTTATATTATTTACATCTATTGTAATTATATTTATATTTGAATTGAAAATAAAATTGTTCTTTAATTTTTCTGAATATTTATTTTATTCGTATACGGGTATAACAATAATAAACAACCTACCAACCTTTCAATGATGTTCAAGTGTGTGTTATCAATACACCCCTAAGCTAGCAATTCCCATACGAGTGTCCGGAATAACTCTATGTTTCCTCCTGGGTCTAGGAACCCTAGACCTAATGATTCCAATGATAAGATATAGGATTCAATGAATGAACAATAATATAAGCAATCAAGGATCATTTACTTTGCTGCTATGTTCTTTTTAGTTTAAGCTGATGTTGCTTCTTTATTTTGTTATAAGAGAAGGGATAGAGGTTTTCGGATCAACAGGCCAAATGGTGGATTGCTATCTTAGATCGAAGAGAACTTGACCTACGTGGAAGAATCAAATGCACCTTAGATCGGAAGATGAAGAAAGTTAAGAAAGAAGACGTACAACTAGTTTTGGTTCAGTAGAGAAGTCACACGCCGGTAGAGGCGACATGAGAGTCAGAAGACGAGACGTTTCGTGAAGCTCCAGAGTTCAAGCATCTCCCAGTTATGTTTAGTTTCGAGAACGAAACTTGTTTTAAGAGGGGATGGATTTAACACCCCGAATTTTCAAAAAGAGTAAAATAGTAGTTGGGATATTTACGGTGACCTAATTATTATTTTTCCCAGCTATTAATTAAAAAGGATTCAATTATTATAAAAGGGATTTATGTATTAATTTATTGGATTTAAATTAATGGCTATAAAAAGGAAAATAATCCCCTAATCCCCTCATAATGTTTATTACGCAAATTCTGAAAGAAAATAAGAGGATAGCGACGTGAACGCAAGAGGCAACGCAAAAAGTTGCCTATAAGCGGAGGAATATTCAATCGTGCGGCTAAATCTGTCAGGAATTTGGGCGGACTACAAAAGACGGAAATCATTGTCTCGTCGAGACGAACGTTTCCACACTAACTGTTTGCAATTCAGTAAGTTTTCCTTTTAACCCTAAAATCATAATCTTATTGTTCTTGATAAAAGTTTGAGTTTTAATGATGTTAAGCGTTGTTTTAATCGTAGAAATAAGGTTTAATTATCGTAGGTTGATCGTAGGATTTGTGAATCGAAGATTCAAGTTGGTTGTTTTCAATTTCACGTTTGATTTTGCTTTTGAAAATCGCTAAGGTAATGAGGTGTTTTTAAACGGGTTTTGGGTGTTCAACCGTATTTAATAATATAATTGTCATGATATTTATGTTTCCTTTTGATTTCTTTGTTGCTTTATATATATTGTATTTTGGATATGGTTAGCAGTTTAGTACCCTGATGGTCGTCTACTGTAGAAGCAGAGAAAGAAGCATTGTTCATTATTTTTCTTCTTGATGTCGAAGTGTAATAGATATAGAAGAAAAGAAAAAAAAAAAAAAAAAAAAAAAAAAAAGAGACTAATCTATGCTCGCCGATAGTCTCCGGGAAGAGAACAAAAGAGACTACTTCCCTCCTTGTATTTTTTTTTTTCAGATAATAATAATAATAATAATAATAATAATAATAATAATAATACTGATAAATTTTTCGTAGGAGGAATAACAAAAGAATAAAGTGGTTAGTGACTATAGTTCGGAAGTTTGGTATTAAAGAAAAAGGGATTGTTATACGTTGATTTAATAGATGTTAGGTACGGTAAAAATGTATTATATTATTTTGTGCATTTATGTGACGTCCCGCTCGCAGATACCGATCCCTTATCCGGAAGAGAACGTTCGGCGCGTATAGCATTAAATAAATTTAATATTATACGCCAGCCTTTACGTCGACGTATCAAAAATTAAAGCAAACGGAAGCTAAAAAGGCTCGGGTAGAACAATAAATGCTACTCGAATAGAATACAAACCGACTAAGGGTAGAAAGGAAAACCTTACAACAACGAGATAAAGCTTACAACGTACGATGCTACAAAAGAAAGATACAACACTTGTCTTACAAAGATTCTTTTAGAAGAAGGTACAACAGGTTCTTTAAAACAAAAGGTACAAAATCTAGTACAACCTATAATAGAAAGAAAGAAGAAAGCGTCATCATGGCATCAACGTCATTGAGTCTTCATTGAACTCCTCAACGAGCTCAAGGCTAACCTATTCGTCTTCTCACCCCAAAAGCACACAAAACAACATATGCAATTGAGGTAAGTACAAAGTACTTATCAAGAGGAAGAATCTAATGTATAATCAAGTCTTACAACGAAAGGTTCATTAATTATTATTAAGTTATCTTTATGAGACCGACTCAATTCTGGGGTTCACTTCATGCTCATCAACATGTCGTGACTAAACGTTTCTAACTTAACTTATCTTTGTTACATCATGTTTGCGAGGGCACTACACTTAGTGAGATATGCACTAAGACAGAAGACGCAACCCTATAGAGATAAATCTCTAGCGGTCCCGAGATAATCATTCCACTTTATCCGCCAACCCTGTAGAGTCGACCGGTGAATGCATATCTCGTTCGTGTGTTTGTCCGGCGGAATGATCACTACTTTATCTGGCGGGTCTAGAATCCGGCAGTGATCATCACCACTTTATCTGGCCAAACATCACATTGCCGATATTGTACTGTGCCTATCCAAGCTCTCATGATGTTTAACCTTTTATCTAGTCAAATATGTTTATTAAGTGATTAGCTAGCCACCTAGGTTCATTCAGGACACAAAAAGCTCCCTACTCCCTCTTCTTAGACTCTTAGACTCAAGCTAGAAATTACACAGACATCGATGAATACTAATTTATCAAAGCACAAGGCCACTCTTACTCTTCCAACGGTCCCGAATTTCAATTCCCTTTAAGAATACATCCGTGCGCGAACTGCCGCATCGTAGCTTATTCATGGCTTTGTAATGTTCATGAATGTTTATTAATGTTTCTTTTTGTAGATCAAGAAACAACACTTGAAACTCAACACATAGCTCAAACATCATATTTCCCAAAAGCAAGATCAATGCGTGCGCATTCTAACTGTACAGGCCCTAAACCTGATTTTCAACACTTCTCTCGATTCTACAACCTTTCTAACATGTTTATCACCAAAAATACACATCAAAACAGAAGGAAAACAGCCTTTAAACATACCATAACATCTTGTACTACAACAACGACAATTAACATGATTTACAATCAAGAAATCAACACAAAAGCTCAACCTTAACATCATAAAACTTTAATTAACATTAGGAAGAGCCTCTTACTTGATTGAAGCCACAAACCAAAACCAATCTCTGCAGCACTTAAACAGGCCTCCAACAAGATCTAAAAGATCACAATTAACATGAATTAATTGATGATCAAAGCTTCTAAACAAAGGACTACGAACCAAAACCCTAGAACATGAATTCATGATCCTTTTCATGAATTCACAGCAGAAATTCGACTCCCACATACCTGAGATTCAGACCCAAATTTTGGTATCAAAACAATCCTCGTCTTCTCACGATTCCAGCGGTACTTTCGGATTTCTAAACGGATTCACGGATCAAAAGTTATGCCCAAAATCCTAAAACACAAAACAACATGATCTTTTATGATTTTTTTTGCAGCAGAAACGAGTTAACCATACCTGGATTACTTCCTATAAGAGTATTTTTGGAATAATCTACGTTCTGAGACGGTCGATTTGACTATTCACAGCTGCAAAACGGAACTACGGATTGGATGATATGAATTTTTGAAGATTATTCCTATTTTTCTCTTCTTGCTTTTCTTTTCTCTAAGTTTGCACGATGATCAGGGGATTTGAAATTCAGACAACTCCTTTAGTAAGTGGGGAGGTTATTCTCAAATAAAACCTCCCACTTAAAAGCCATTAACTCCTACCAAAAATCCAAAATAACTCCCTTCAATATATATATTTCAAATATATATATAAAATTACTTTAAATCCTTTAATTAACTAAAATGAAAATCTGAATTTTTGGTAAAAGACTTTTTACCCTTTTCTGAAAGGTCGGGATGTTACAATTTATGCGTATTACACCATACGATATGACTTGTATGTTCTTTTAGAACATTATATGTTAATTGGCAATGTCTAACTTCGACTTCTGGTAGTCTTGGCTCAACACCACAACTGAGACCCTCTGCGGGGAGAAGGTGGGAGCACCGGAAGACGTCGTTTAGGCCTTGTGGGACATTGACTTAGTAGTCAATGATTCTTTTACAACGTGCTAGGTAGCATAACTAGTTGTCGAGGATTAGAAGTCCTTAGGGAGCCTTATACATGAATGAATCAGGTGTTTAGAACTTAACTCATAAATACATATGTGGTTGTCTAAAAGCTAAAATGTCAATATCACTAGTAAGACACATTTCTAAATCGAAGTATGGGATTCTTACAGCCTCTTACGTGTAATTTCTCACATGGAGACCTAAGTCCATGCCCCTTGAGAGGTGCTTAATATGTCTCGGTGCATTCTCACCATGCAGAGTGTCCTTTGGTATTGATGTAACAAATCTTACTTGTCTGAGGATATACTACGGAGCTAGTAGAGGGTGAGAGAGCTCTACTATTACAACCTATGTGGTAGTGATTTTAGATGGTGCCATGTTATATGTATCTGCCTTTATTGTTATTTTAATATACCGTTTCTTCTACCCCTTACTAAATACGTATGTACTTACCCTCTCTTCTCTCTTGTTCCCACCCCGAGAAAGTGGTGTTATTGTAGGTCGTTTTAGAGTCCACTGAGGAGTGACCCGGAGATGGTGCAGATGACGTCTACTGGCTTTACTTTCAGTTTACTTTTGGGTATAGATTCTCTTGTCCTTTGTAACGATGGAAACCAATGGTTGGAGTTTATGGTTAACGATTTGTAACGGATACATTTGTATTTGATGATTATAATAAGTCTTTGATATGTAATAGATGCAGCCTGTATTACTTTCGATCGTTTTAGTAGTTGTTTTAAGTATCCGAGTTAGTCGTTTTACCTTTCGCTTACGTAAGGTTTACGTGAATAATTAGATTAAAATTTAATTATATGCGTGCCGGACGTTCTTTTCCAGATAGGGACTCAGTATCCGGGACAGGGGCATCATAGTTGGTATCAGAGAGGCAAGTAACACCGCTGCATAAGATTTACACTAAGAAGAGTTGGCCTAGTTGTGTTAGATACGTGAGATGGGAATCTTGGAGTTAGATCTTTTAGGTGTAGAACTTCTTAAGTTAGTCCGTAAAGCAATGACCCTTAAGGTTGAAGTCTCTAAACCAAACCATGTCACCTAGTACTAAGTGAAACCTCTTTAAGTAAAGTTTTGGGATCGGAGTCTTATGCCTACACCTTTAAGTTGAGGCTCTCTTGATTGCATTTTCCATACACTCCCTATTTTGATCTCACCACTTTATTTTACACCTCAAAATCTAAGTCTACTTTTGACTTGGCCAACATTTGTAGGGTATGATGTCTGATTCGACTCTACAAATCCTCCAATTTCTCCTTTCACTATTACTTGCTTTGTGTTTATCAAAATTCTTTCACCTTGCCTTGCTCAAAATGGGTTTCCTGCGAAACTAATATACAATTCTATCCTTTCCAAGTACTTCCATTCATTTCCCTTACTAGTGTTAAAGGTTTCTTGCTTTGGCACAAGGTTTTCACCATCTTTGTAGCTAATTTTATCCAACACGAGTGAATGCCTTTGTTCCCGTGTTTGCCTTCTAAGTATAACCGTTTCCACTGCTCCAAAAATTCTGAAATTTTTCAACAAGATAGACCACTGTTTTTTCTACAATTTCTATCTTTACATCAACTCGATAACCATTATGGATTGTTCAGAAAATGCATGTTAATGTTGGACACTCCGTCCAGAAAATCTGCAACAGCACTTGCAACTCCTTTTCTCTTTTGAACAGGTTAAACACCTTCAAATGACCTGAATATTTTATATGTTGAAGAACACACTTTTATCTACAACTTTCCTCTTGGAATTAAGTTCAAATTCCTCTTCTTTTGAACGCAATCTGCAATTCGATTCAGTGTTCACTATTCTGGAAATTCTAACAGCTTGTGCATTCGGCAAAAATAAGTTTTTTTGACCAACTCTATCTCATTCAAAAATTCTAATATTTTGTCATATTTTGGAAATCTCTAGTACCTTATCTTTTCTCTTTTAATCATACTCAAACTCCTTTTCGTTTGGGCTGCACAAGTTAATAATGACAAGTCTGGAATAAACACCATACACAACAGCCTAAAAGGAATCCTCACCTCTTGACATAAGGTTTCGGCTAAGGGGGTAATAAGTTATGATTTTTATTTTCTAGAATTTAATCCTTGAATTTTTTTTTCTCCTAGATTAAGTCTCTTAGTAGGATGTATGAAAAGCTAACGTTATGGTTTCTTTTGTAGTATAAACAAGCACCAAGACGCGATCTTCCAGCATGCCATGTTTGATGTCCAAACCTTTTCATGTCCTTCTTCAATCATACATTTTTGGTAATTTATTTCCTAGTTAATTCCTCACATGAAATCTTTAATCTCAACATGCCCCCTCGACTTGTTGTCATGAATTACCTCAGAAACATATCTCCATAAGCTTTTGTTTTGAACAAGTTCATACCTTTATCTTTCTAACCAAGGAAACAAGTGATCCCTTTTTTTTGCATTATTGCACTCCCACTTTTCATTTCAAATTCAAATTTGATTGAACCCTCTAATGTCAAAACATTCTTCTTGTGTTCATTCTCAGCTTCTCTTCTAAGGGTGGAGTTGATGTTGTAAATCTTCATCTAATGTTGCATGTTCTTTTAAGATATGCATCTCATCTCATTACCAGTCAGATCTTCAAGCCTACCATGGAATCCATGTTCAAATACTTACCCTTAACCTTCTGGAAATCTATGCTAAACTAGTATCAGGTAGAAGGTAGTCGCTTATCAAGATGTTCCGAGCCTCTCTTGCCAGTCAACATTTGAACTCCAAAATTTTATTTATTTCGATCCAGATTAATGCACCCAGTATCTTTCATTTTTAAATCTCTTTCAGGCCATTTAGAGCCATGAACCACCAGGCACACCTTTTGACATTTCCTCTTCTGTCCTAGCATTTTATAACAATCGCTCTAACCTTTCCATTCCCTCATGAGGAATAACCTTTGAGCACTTATTTTTCGACATTGTACTACTCTTCTCGAACAGTGCAACCTTGAACCCCAAAATTAGATCATCAATCTTCTTTTCAACTTCTTTTTGAAAGTTTGAATTAATTTCTTGAAATCAAACTCTATCTGACATCTCTTAAGTGTCTATTTTCCCCTTCACTTAAAAACTTGTTTATCGCAAACCTTTCTTTCTTCAAAACTTTTGACCTTCCTTTACAACACCTTGAGGAAATTTCTATCCTCTTTCCATCTTGAAATGAAGCAAACTTGGACACTTCTTGATAAGTTTTATTCCTTTTTAAGACCTTTTTGGTATACTCATTTTGGCCCCATAACTTCCTCATGTTGAGATTCCTACCCTCTTAATGATTTCTCAGTTGTTTAGCCCTTTCAGGTGCTCGACCTTGCACTTTTAATTTTCTATTGTAGAATGATCCCTTGCAGCACTCAAGCTAACTGAGAACCTTCTTAGCTCGCCAATATCCATTTTGTTTATCATATCCTTGGCGATTAAGGTCACTTGAAAATTGATCTCAAGTCCAACCTTCTTTTTCCTTTTGCTTTTCTTTTGGCGGTTATCTTTTATGAGATGATACAAAGCTCATCCTTCAATCTTGAAATAATTTCTTACTTTCATCAACCTGGAGTCATCTTGTCTTGACTATAACCCATGCAACCTTCCTTATTCCAAGTGCATTATTCTTTCTTCGGCTTACCAAGTTGACTTACCACCTTGGTGCTCAACTTGCTACTTCTCAACTTTTTTGGCTTTCCATAAAAAGAAAACCAAAGAAAAATGTAACCGATAATGGTTAAGTCTAAACCAATTGATCTTAAATTCAAACGTTTATCTCTCCTTGCCTTGTTTCTACCACATTTCAGCTTTTGTTGTTTTGAACATCGGTTCCGTCCTCAGAACTTTTGTCAGATATTTTATAACTCCCTTTTTTTTGCCAGCATGAGTTCCCTTGGTATAATCGAAATGTCTAAAGGTCGCTGCCTCGGAGGACCTTCCTGAAACACTTCTTACAAAAGCATTGTGTTTTCTTTAACCTCGCCACAAAGATTGGATCAGACCGTTAAAGAGAAAGTATGGCAACTACGTGTTTCTCTCTTCCTGAAAAGTCTCAAAAGCCCTTCAGCCGGAATCCTTGCAGTTCAACAGCAAGCTTGTGCAGCAGTGAGGGAAGTCAAGATAAAAAAAAGGGGTCAATAGTGCCAAGAGTTGCAGATCAGTTGGAGGTTTAAGCAATCTTGATTCAATCAGCAAATGGAAGTAAAATGTGTTGTACCGTTGATTGCAAGATGTGAGGCATTTGTTGAGATCGTGAAGAAACAAGACGAAGATCTAGTTGTTTTCGATTACAAGCGAGAGGCCCGAACCAAACCATCCAGTGGTCACGAATTAGATTAAGATGGAAACCTTTGATATCAGAATCAGTTGTGTGTTGCGAATGTGAAAGAATTGAGGAAGAAACTGATGAATGAAACCCACAAGATAGCATTTGCAGTTGTCTCGAGGCAACAAAGATGCACAGAGAGTTGAAACGGCACTACTGGTGACATTATACGAAGATAGAGATAGCAGAGGTTGTTTACAACAATAGCTACCACGCCAGCATCCAGATGCTAGCTTTTTAGCTCTGTATGGAAGAAAGCGTAGAATGCCAATTTTATGGGATGAAGTGGAACAGTGACAGATTACAAGACCAGAGTTGTTACAACAAGCCAACGAGAAGATTTTAGTGGACCGTCGCAACCTCGAGATGGCACAAGACAGGAATAAAAGTTGGGAAGATGGAAGAAGAAGACTGTTAAAGTTTGAAGTTGAAGATAAAGTGTTTATAAAGGTGTTCCCAAGACGGCTTGGGCAGACATGCAGTTAAGCCCGGGATATGAAGGCCCTTTTGTGATCTTGGCTAAAGTAGGACCATTAGTTTATCCGTTTGGAGTTACCAGAATATTTTTCACGAGTGTTTAACATCCTTCATGTGTCAGTGTTAAGGAAATGCTTAACTGACATTGATGTGGAAGCAAGCTTTGACTTTGAAATAGTCGAAGAGAATTTGACCTACGCGGAAGAATCAAGTGCACCTTAGATCGGAAGATGAAGAAAGTTAAGAAGGAAGACGTATAACTAGTTTTGGTTCAGTAGAGAAGTCACACACCGGTAGAGGCGACATGAGAGTCAGAAGACGGGACGTTTTGTAAAGCTCCAGAGTTGAAGCACCTCCCAGTTATGTTCAGTTTCGAGGACGAAAATGGTTTTAAGAGGGGAGGGATGTAACACCCCGAATTTTCAAAAAGGGTAAAATAGTAATTGGGATATTTACGGTGACCTAATTATTATTTTTCCTAGCTATTAATTAAAAAGGATTCAATTATTATAAAAGGGGTTTAGTTATTAATTTATTGGATTTAAATTAATGGCTATAAAAAGGAAATAATCCCCTAATCCCCTCATAATGTTGATTACGCAAATTCTGAAAGAAAAAAAAGGATAGCTACGTGAACAGGCAACGCAGAAAGTTGCCTAGAAGCGGAGAAAGGGAATTTTCAATCGTGCGGCTAATCTGTCAGGAATTTGGGCGGACCACAGAAGACGGAAATCATCGTCTCGTCGAGACGAACGTTTCCACACTAACTGTTTGCAATTCAGTAAGTTTTTGTTTTAGCCCTAAAATCAAAATCCTTATCGTTCTTCATAAGTTTGAGTTTTATGATGTTAAGGGTTGTTTTAATCGTAGAAATAATGTTTAGTTATCGTAGGTTGATCGTAGGATTTGTGAATTGAAGATTCAAGTTGGTTGCTTTCAATTTCACGTTTGATTTTGCTTTTGAAAATCGCTAAGGTAAGGAGGTGTTTTTAAACGGGTTTTGAGTGTTCAACCGTATTTAATAATATAATTGTCATGATATGTATGTTTCCTTTTGATTTCTTTGTTGCTTTATATATAATGTACTAGTAGGAGAACTCGTGCGATGCACGGATGGATGTTAATTCAAAAATTAGAAGATGGAAAAATGAGTTAGTTGGTACGAAAAAATGTGATGTACAAAATTATATTATAATGTGAATTACTACATGTAATTTCAGCGATTAGCATGATTGTTGTTGTCATGGGGTATTGAAAATCGTATTCAAGCAATACACATTTAAGTAGTGATGATATGTAAAGTTTAAGTTGCCAAATACTGAAGATACATGCTGATTCATATATGTGTATATAGAAATTTGTAGATATTGTAGTTTTATAATCAATTATATGTGCTAAATATGTGATCTTTGGTGTTGAAAATGCCTAACTCGAAATGCATGTTTAAGATTTGTGATTATATGTCTAATTTTATGTGTTAATCGGTCTTGCAAGTATCCTATTTTTGCTCTAGTGTTTAGAAATAAATAAAGTTGTTGTTTTAAAGAAGTTGGTAGCTTCATAAATGTACTGTAACATCCCGACTTTTCATAAAAGGGTAAAATTGTCATTGGGTGTATTTACTACGACCCAATTATTATTTATCCTATTTATTTAACTAAAAATGATTTAATTAAAAGGATTTAGTTATTTAATTAAGGAATTTAATTAAATTGCTATAAAAAGAAATAATCCCCAAAATCACTGATTTTATCCCATACGCAAATTCTGAAAATAAAAGGGGAGGAACGGCGATGAAGCAACGCAAGAGATGCCAGAAAAATGGAGAACGTAAATTTCAACCGTGTGACCAATTCGTTCATCTGTTCAAGATGCCGCAGGAGAGAAAAGTGATCAGCACGATGAGGCGCAACTTTGGAAAATAATATCTCTAAATTTCGTAAGTTTTCAGTTTAGCCCTAGTTTTCGGTATTCGTAGAGTTCGATTCTTGAAAAATTCGTATCTTTCAATCCGTAACTCTGTTTTTCAGCCATGAGTAGTCGAAATGGTCGTCTTGGAGCGTATATCAATCTAAAAATAGTTTAGCAGCAGTTAATCCAGGTAATTTGCAGTTTTATGCTCTTTTCAGTTTCGTTTTTTTGCCAGAAAATAAGATTTTAGGGTTTCTCGTGGATCAAATAGGTTTTGGGGTTGAGGATCAACAGTTGTTGCAGTTGCTTGACGTTTTGCTTTCGGTTTTGCTGGAAATTAAAGTAAGAGGCTCTTCCTAATGTGTAATTATAGTTTTATAATGATAGGTTGAGTTTTAGTGAGTTTGGTGTTGTTTGGTGATAGAATTCATGCTAAGTTGTAATTAATGAGATGTGATATGTTTTGGCATATTTGTGTTGAGTTTTAAATTTCTATTTTTTTGATTCAATAACATTAATTAAATATGAACAAGCTTCGATTGAATTTCTGATTCGTTCAGTTAAAACACCGAATGTACTCTTAAAGGGAGTTGAAGTTCGGATCCGTCGTAAGGGCATGAAAGGGCTTGTGCTTTGATGAACTAGAGTTCATCAATGTCTGTGTAATTGATAGGATGTGATGTCTAGTTGTCTAAGTGAGGGAGTAGAGTTGTTAATGTGAGATTTCATCTTGAAAACACTTAGGTGGCTAGTTAATTCACCATAATAATTACATAAGTGTAGTAAAAGCTAAAACGTCATCTATTCTCGGTTAGGCACTGATTCATATCGGCGATGTGATACGTTCAGTAAAAGCGAACAACGCTACTGGCCTATAAACGGCTAAATGGCAATGGAGGAAATTCGCCGAACATATATGCATACCGGGGAGATCCCGGGACTATCGGTGCTACTCACCGTAGTTGGCAAGTACATCTCGTGGTGGAATTTTCACCATGCATTGTGTCCTTGAGTGATGATGTAACAAAGATAAACTAAGCTAGAAACGTTTAGTCATGACATGTCGATGGGCATGGATTGAACCTTAGATTGAGTCGGTCTCATAAAGATAATTTAATAATCATAATAATAACCTTTCGTTGTATAACTTAGTTATTCATTAGATTCTCACTTTTACTAAGTACTTTGTACTTACCTCCTTTGCATTTTCTTTTGTATGCATTGTGGGGTGAGAAGACGAACAGGTTGATCAAGTGTAGATGACGACTTTTGAGGATGTTGATGCCTTGACGAAGCTTTTAGTTTATTTCTTTGTAAAGGTTGTACTAGACTAGTTGTATTTATTTTCTTAGACTTGTTGTACTTCTACTTTTAAGACCTCGTATTGTTCAGGTCTTTGGGTTTTTCGTCGTTGTAATTTTAACTATCCATCTTTAGTATGGTTGTATATATTCTTAGTAGCATTTATGTTTTTACCCGAGTCTTTTTAGCTTCCGTTTGCTTTATTTTGATACGACGACGTAGATGCTTGCGTATAATATTAGATTTGTTTAAAGCTATACGCGCCAAACGTTTCTCTTCCGGATAAGGGCTCGGTATCTGGGAGCGGGGCGTTACAGTTGGTATCAGAGAGAATCTTCCTTTCTTTCCTAGGCTTCTTCCCTCTAAGATAAGACTTCTTTAGACCTTTTTGAACCCTTCTGATCTCTCTTGATCTTGGTGGTAAATTCTCGTAGGATTAGGATTCCTTAGAACGTGGTTAAGTTGCACTAGGACCAAGTGAAAAGTCTCCTTAGGCGAAAGTTAGGTTGAGTTTTAAGCTCACATCTCTTATGTGACCCTCTTAAGTTTTGTTCTTTTCGAGAACCCTTAATAGGATCCCTCTTTCCTTTTGGAATCTTCGAATCTTTCTCTAATTTTCTTTCTTTTTGAGGTTTTAATGCTTTCGTAATGCTACATTTGGTTCAAATCACTTCCTTGTAACTTGGTGTTATGCAAAATGAGTAAACGATTTTGTTCACGTTTCTACATGTCATGTTATATCATTTTTTTTTGTTCCAAGAATTCTGTAAATTTTCAGCCACTTAGAAAGATATCTTATGTACAATTTCTCTCTTTACATCAATTTAGTTTTCAATATGGATTGTACACAAATTGTTTAACAAGGAGGGGTACTCTGTTTAAAAAATTCTGCAGCGGTACTCTTACTTATCATTCCGTTTTGAATAAGCTAAACACCTCCAAATGACTTGTATTTTTGATATGTTGTAGAAAACATCCTGAACTATAATTTTGTTTTGGAACCAAGTGCAAATTCGTTTTGGTTTGATCACAATCTGCAACACACGACAGTTGATGAAGTCCTGAAAATTTTTGACAGCTTATAGCAGTAGATGAAAAGAATTATTTTGATCGACCTATGGCTTCCCAAAATTTTTGATTTTTGAGCATCATATGTAAAACTTATATACTCACAGATTTTCTCTTTGCCTCATGTTCAAAATCAATTCAGTTTGTTTTGTGCAAATCAATTATTTCATGGCTTATGTATGCACCCAAATTTCTCAAAACCATTTAAGTCCTCTGGCCTAGAAAGGGTAGATGTCTTTCTTTCACCCTGTAAGTTATAGTGTAGTAGCTTATGGGAGATGAGAATACTTTGATTTATCTTATTCTTAAGCTAGTTGTTACCCATGATAAGAAGTTTGGTAGGTAGAGACGAGGTGTTGTCGTTATAGTGCTCCTCGATGGCAAGAAACGATTGCGTGGTGATTTTCCAATCTTATGTCTTTATTAATAAGGTTCTCTTTATAATCATCTAGTTTCCTGCTTGGTCATCCCAATTTCAATCATTTCCCCATCCATACTAATTGTAACCCATGCTCTGGTTAAATCCTTCATTTGAAACTTCTGAAACTCGGTAAAAGTCCCTTATTATGAAGTTTTGTTTTCCAAGTGTGTACATTTTTTGATGTGCCTTATTTTTTTAAGATGTTTTCATCGTGTCAAATGCTTGATTTAAGAAAAATAAGTTTCTCATCGTGCCAAACGTTTCTCTTCCGGATAAGGGCTCGGTATCTGGGAGCGGGGCGTTACATGTACCTTTATGTGTTTGATCTAGTTGTATGATACTCTAACCTTAGGCCACTCGGGTGGCATCCTGGCTTTTTGCTCAAATTCTACCAGTCATTGTCCTGTAAGAAAACTATATGCCTTTTAGAAGTAGATACGGCTTTTAAGACTGTCCAGCCTGCCCATTCGAAATTAATTGAATTAAAGAAAGATATTCTTTGCATTTTTTTTAAAATATGTATCTAGTAGCACTTCCAATCATCTTGATGATAGATCATTGACTTCACATAGAGAGCTTAAATGTAGATCAGCATAAAGCAGAACACTTTATAAATTGGCCATATAATTCCAGAAGGCTAAATATTCAAGGAAAATGAGAATTAGACCTAATGAAAAGAAGGTTTTCCAGCAGGCTGTAGATCAAGCTGACACTTCTTTGGTTTGAAATTGTTTATAATTTGTTTTGTATCTTCTAGTATGTGCTTGAAGACCTGCTTGGTAGGTATAAAATTGGGGACTTGTTTATTGTTGGAGACTATGAGGAGACTTTTGAAACTCCGTCCACCAAATAGTATCAGGGCATTGAAGATGTTGAATGCACTTTTGGTATTCTAAACTGATTTATAAGACCAAAAAAAAAAAAACAACTAAAACATCACTATTTCTAGGAGTACTTACATACCATTAGAATTTTCTGTTAAACATCTTTGTAGGTTTCAAAACTTTATATAAATCCAACATTTCCACGGTATCTTCTGGCTGACTTAATGTGTCGTCTTATTATTATATATAGAATAAACAAAAACATGTGCCAACATACACGTCCGCCTGCTTTATGGAGACACGGCCAGTTGTTGTAAATCCAGTGTGATGGCGGAATCCAGTTGATGTAAAATGCAGTGTGATTGACTTAGTAAATTGGAGTGTGAAAATACAATGTAATCTGGTCATTTGAAGTGTGATTGAGTCAGTAATTAATATTGTAAATTGATGGTGGAAAACAAAATTGAAATCGAAAATATAGCTGTGTACATTTGGTGTCATTGTGATAGATTAACTGACTTGAATGGAAGTTATTTTTCTGGTTTTGGATTGTTGTTTTCGCTTTCTTTTAAATGTAGGATACTTCGACTTTGTCAATGTGTTTGATTAAGTTTTGCACGCTTGTTGTACTCCTCTTGCTGGAAGCAAACACGAAGTATTCACTGCATACGGTTTCTACATTACAGCAATGCAAATTATCAATGTCTGAATTGCTGATTGTGTTTAATAGTCAGACATTGATGAAAAGCAAACAAATGTTGAAAGGGATGATAAAATAGTTACCTGCGGCTACTGTGTACTACTTTTGTGGATTGGATTCTTGTGTAATGGTGTAATGTCATATACAGATTTTTAGAATGTGATATTGTAATGAGGGCAGTGAACTTGTTGGAATATTATTAATGGATAGTAGTTGTGTTCATGGAGGAGTGGAGGAGGTGGATAGTTGGAGTGTGGTGCAGTTACATTTTTTCATGACAGCAATGCGTGATTTTTTGTTTTGAATAGTTTGTTTAGTTTTATTTTTCTGTTGTATTTTCGTGTAATAGGTAGGTACCTAGATAGTGGGAGTGTGGTGCAGTTTTTTTTTTTTGTGAGTAATGCGTGGGTTTTGAATTTTATTTTTTTTTTTTTTTGGAATATTTATTTTTTTGGCTTTATTGGAGGATAGTGGGAGTGTGGTGCAGTTAATTTTTTTTTTTTTTGAGTAACGCGTGGGTGTTTTGAATTTTTTTTTGGAAAATTTAATTTTTTTGCTATATTGGAGTTTTTTTTATTGGTTTTTCTTGTGAGGAAAAACCGTGCTTGGAGGTGATCAATTACCAAAATGCGGGTCAATCGGAAGTTATTTGCTCATAAATATAAAATAGATTTTGGATATGGTTAGCAGTTTAGTATCCTGATGGTCGTCTACTGTAGAAGCAGAGAAAGAGAGCATTGTACATTATTTTTCTAGCTTCTTGATGTCGAAGTGTAATAGATATAGAAGAAAAAAAAAAGAGACTAATCTATGCTGGCCTGGCCGATAGTCTCAGGAAGAGAACAAAAGAGACTACTTCCCTCCTTGTATTTTTTTTTTTCAGATAATAATAATAATAATACTGATAAATTTCTCGTAGGAGGAATAACAGAAGAATGAAAAGTGGTATTAAAGAAAAATGGATTGTTATTACATTGATTTAATAGATGTTATCTACGGTAAAAATGTATTATATTATTTTGTGCTTTTACGCGTATTACACTATACGATAAGGCTTGTATGTTCTAATGGAATACGATAGGGTTTTTATTATATGTTAATTGACAATGTCTAACTTCGACTTCTGGTAGTCTTGGCTCAGCACCACAACTGAGACCCACTGCGGGGAGAAGGTGGGAGCACGGGAAGGCGTCGTTTAGGCCTTGTGGGACATTGACTTAGTAGTCAATGATTCTTTTACAATGTGCTAGATAGCGTAACTAATTGTCTAGGATTAGAAGTCCTTAGGGAGCCTTATACGTGAATGAATCATGTGGTTAGAACTTAACTCATAAATACATATGTGGTTGTCTAAAAGTTAAAACGTCAATAACACTGGTAAGGCATATTTCTAAATCGAAGCATGAGATTTTTACAGCCCCCTTTTGAGCTATGTGTCAAGGGCCCACGTGTAATTCCCCACATGGAGACCTAAGTCCATGCCCCTTGAGAGGTGCTTAATATGTCTCGGTGCATTCTCACCATGCACAGTGTCATTTGGTATTGATGTAACAAATCTTACTTGTGTGAGGATATACTACGGAGCTAGTAGAGGGTGAGAGAGATCTACTATTACAACCTATGTGGTAGTGATTGTAGATGGTGCCATGTTATATGTATCTGCCTTTATTGCTATTTTAATGTACCGTTTCTTCTACCTCTTACTAAGTACGTATGTACTTACCTCCTCTTTTCTCTTGTCCCCACCCAGAGAAGGTGGTGTTTTTGTAGGTCATTTTTGAGTCCACTGAGGAGTGACTCGGAGATGGTGCAAATGACGTCTACTGTCTTTACTTTCAGTTTACTTTTGGGTATAGATTCTCTTGTCCTTTGTAACGATGGAAATGGTTTGAGTTTATGGTTAACGGTTTGTAACGGATACATTTGTATTTGATGATTATAATAAGTCTTTGATGATGTAATTATTATCAAAATAATTCTATGATCTCCATTGATTGATTGAATGATACAATACAGATATATATAGGGTCACATAACTTGGTGACCAAGTATATCAATAAATACAATACAAATACAAATAAATACTAAATCATTCGGTAGTAATTATAGTATCCTCAATACGCCCACGCAATCCCACGGGAAGAGGTTGGACGTGGAGATTGGCCTTCAACTGGGAGAAACGCGGATTGCCCAGCGGTTTTGTGAGAACAACAGCCAGTTGGTCTTGAGAAGAAATAAACGCAATCCGAAGTTGCTTGGAAGCGACGAGTTCACGGACATGATGAAAATCAATCTCAATATGTTTGGTGCGAGCATGAAAGACCGGGTTGGCGGATAAGTACGTGGCTTCAATGTTATCACACCACAAGGTGGGAGGGTGTGGCAGGTCCACCCGAAGCTCGCGAAGAAGATGGCCGAGCCATTGAAGCTCAGCAGCTGTGAGAGAAAGGGCCTTGTACTCGGCTTCGCATCGCTGAGACTGCTTTCGCTGCGCTTGCAACTCCAACTAATAAGATTCGAACCCAGAAAGACACAATAAGCCCCAACAGAACGGCGGTCGTCACAGTCAGCTGCCCAATCGGCATCAGAAAAGGCGTGAAGAGAGCTTGAAGAGGTACGAGAAATAAGAAGACCCTCAGAGATAGTGTGTTTGAGGTATCGAAGGATGCGCTTGACAGCCATCCAATGATCATCTGTCGGGGAGTGCATGAATTTACTAACCTTGTTAACAGCAAACGCAATATCTGGGCGAGTAAACTGGAGATACTGAAGGCCCCCCACAATTGTCCGATAAAGAGACGGATCAGAAAATGGGGAGCCAGTAAACTGGGAAAGCCGAGACTTAGCTTGCATAGGGGTAACACACGGCTTGGCTTTATCCAAACTGGCCTTCTGAAGTAGCTGGAGAATATATTTCCGTTGGGTAAGATATAGGCCCTCTGGAGAACGAAGGACCTCAATGCCCAGAAATTAAGATAATGGACCAAGATCCTTGACAGGAAAGTGGCTACCAAGAAAGCGAATAACATCATCAACAAGCGGAGGAAAGGAACCGGTCACAATCACATCATCAACATAAATGAGAACATGTGCACAAGCACTGCCACGGTGATAGACATATAAGGATGTGTCCGCCTTAGATGGCACAAAACCCCCATAGGAAGCGAGCACAGTGGTAAAGCGGGAGAACCAGGCCCGAGGGGCCTGACGAAGGCCATATAAACTGCGGTTGAGGCGACACACATGATCCGGATAGTCAGGATGCTGAAAACCCTGTGGCTGTTGCATAAACACACTGTCAGTCAAATAACCATGAAGAAACGCATTTTGCACGTCTACCTGCTTTAGGGACCAATTGCGAGAGACCGCAAGAGATAAAAAAAGCCGAATAGTAATAGGCTTGACAACAGGACTGAAGGTCTCGTGGTAATCAATGCCAGCTGCCTGATGAAGCTACCAAACGCGCCTTATAGCGCTCAACATGACCATCTGCATGATGCTTAACACGGAAAACCCATTTATTGCCAATTAAATTCATATCAGAGGAGTATGGAACTAAATCCCACGTATTGTTCTGAACTAACGCAATGATCTCATCTCGCATGGCATCACGCCAAACCTGGTGTTTAACGGCTTCAGTATAGGAGGTGGGCTCAGAGGAGTGAGACGCGGCAATAAGGGCCTTAGGAAGAGGATACCGGATGAAGTCGGGATCAAGGGACTTCGGCTTAAGGGAGTTGGTCTGGGAACTAGTCACAATATTACGAGCCGGAGGATCAGAGGGTGCAAGGGGCTGAGGAGAGCTATGAGGAGAAGGACTATCTTGGGCCGATTTAGACGGGCTGGGCTGGGCCGAGGCTAAAAGAGGAGAGGAAGGTTCAGCCGAGGGCAGTACAGGTGAAGGAGGACCATTGGAGGTTGGAGGGGGGGCCACGGGCTGAGGGGAAGAGGGGGCCGATAGCTTAATGGAAGAAGGTAAGGGTCACAGTAATGGAGTCGGACGTGAGAGAGGGAGAAGAGGAAGTGTAAGGGAACATATTTTCATCAAAGACAACATGACGAGAGACGTAAATACGGCCAGTGGAAAGGTCAAGGCATTTAGAGCCATGATGGGAGGGACTATACCCAAGAAAAACGCAAGATTTGGACCGAAAATCCATTTTATGCCGGTTATAAGGCCGAAGGTGGGGCCAACACGCACACCCAAAGACACGGAGGAAGGAATAGTCAGGGAGTCGATGATGGAGAACTTCATAGGGAGATTTGTTGTGAAGCACTTTGGTGGGGAGGTGATTTATGATGTAGGTGGCCATGACAAAGGCATCCTCCCAGTAAGGCAGGGGAAGGTTGGATTGAGCTAAGAGAGAAAGACCAACTTCGACAACATGACGGTGACGATGTTCGACAGAACCCATTTGTTCGTGAGTGTGTGGACAAGAAAGACGATGGTCAATACCTAAAGAACGTAAGCGGTTATGAAGGCGTTGGAATTCACCACCCCAATCGGTTTGCATAGCCTTTATTTTAGTATTAAATTGGCGCTCAACGAAAGATTGAAACTGAGGGAAAATATTTTCAACATCAGATTTAAGACGTAATGGATACAACCAAATAAATTTTGAATAATCATCCACAAAACTCACATAGTAACGAGAACCATAAATAGATTGTTCAACACATGGACCCCAAACATCGGAATAAATCAAATCTAATGGTGCAGCAGAAGTAAAAGACGACATGGGTAAAGTTTGACGGTGGCTTTTAGCTAGTTGACACGCAGCACAAACAGAGGCTGGTAATTTATTGGAAACAGAAATATTGCTAAGGCTTAAAACTTGACTCAAAACTGGTGATGAACAATGACCAAGACGCCGATGCTAGAGGGAGGAGTTGTCACGGCTGGAGAGAAGAGCTTGAGCGGGAGGGCGACAGAAGGTGCTGGAAAAATGATATAGACCATCTTTAAGGAAGCCTCTATGATGGATACGACCCAAGTAGTCCTTTACAAGAAAATAGGAAGCGTGAAATTCAAAGTAGACTGCATTATCATAGGCAAACTGATGGACGGAAAGTAAATTAGTACGAAGGGAGGGAGTGACAAGAACATTATTTAAAAGATAAGAGCGAGTAGGAGTAAGCAAAGTAGAAGAACCGGTGTGAGAGATTTTCAAACCTAAGCCATCACCAATGTTTACGCGATCAGAACCCTCGTATGGTTCAGATTGAAGATTGAGGTTACGAAAATTGTTTGTCATGTGGTGAGTGGCCCCCGTGTCGGGTCCCAATCGGAAGGAGATTGATGAGGGGCTGGATGTACCTGCGCTTGATAAGCTTGGGGGGAGGGGGTGAAGTATCATACCTGCGATAACAATATTGGGCTGAATGACCCGACTTCACAGATTTGGCACACCAAAGTAGAGCTGGAAGTGGGTGGGCCGGACTGATTATTCGAGCCGAGCTGGTTGTATGGATTATATGAGCCGGCCTGATGAGAAGATTGATGTCCTGAACCTCTGCCCCGATTATTAGAACGTCCTCCCCGGCCCCGGTAATTTGATGAGCCACGGGTACGATTATTGGTGAAGGAGGAGGAGTTTGCAGAGCTGAGATTGGCGGCCGGAGCAATAGACGACCCAGGGGAATTCATAACAACACCGTCCGAGTGATGGTGTTGAATACGGGACTCGGTAGTGAGTAACAAGGAATAGACCTCCTCGAGAGAAACATCCGTACGAGCAGAAATCATAGCAACCAAGGAGTCGTAATCTCGGCCAAGTCCGGCCAGAAGGTATGCGATAATGTCATCGGTATGGAGAGGGTGTCCAGCCATAGCAAGTTCATTAATGAGTCGTTTAATCGTAACATAATATTCAGTTGCAGTTTGATTACCTTTCGGAGTCGATGCCAATTGAGTGCGCAACTGTACCAATTTCGCGCGAGATTGAGATACAAAACATGTCTCGATAGCCTTCCATATTTCCGAGGAATAAGAGGCGTGATAGACCTGCATAAGCACTTCTTCAGAGAGAGAGGACGTGATTGTACTAAGGATGAGGCTGTCCTGTTGAAGCCAAGCTGCGTGCTTTGGATTGGGGATGTGCTGACCTTTGTCATCGGTGATGGTCACCGGAGGTGCAGGTATGTTGCCGTTGACATAACCATAGACGCCTTGACCGCGGAGATACGGTAAGATTTGGGCTCTCCAAAGGTGGTAATTTTGCCGAGTCAATTTGATAAGTTGGATTGTAGAGGACGGATGAAAGGACGGAAGAGAAGGAGATTGAGGGGTAGCATCACCGGAGGTAGCGGAAGTGAGAGAGCTGTCGGCCATGAGAGTTACCAAGGAGAAGCTTGCGAAGAAGAAGAAGATGAACTGGGGCTAGGTTGTTTTTCTTTTGTTTGTGTTTTTTTTTTTTTTTTTTTTTTTTTTTGGTTTGGTTGGGAAGAAGAGAAAAGAAGCCGGAAAAAAAAAAATTAGAGTGATGACGGAGAGAGATCAATGCCTAGCTCTGATACCATATTATCAAAATAATTCTATGATTTCCATTGATTGATTGAATGATACAATACAGATATATATAGGGTCACATAACTTGGTGACCAAGTATATCAATAAATGCAATACAAATACAAATAAATACTAAATCATTCGGTAGTAATTATAGTATCCTCAATAGTAATACATGCAGCCTATATTACTTTCGATCATTTTAGTAGTTGTTTTAAGTATCCGAGTCAGTCGTTTTACCTTCCGCTTGTTCTCTGATGTCTGCTTACGTAAGGCTTACGTGTATAATTAGATTAAAATTTAATTATATACGTGTCAGGCGTTCTTTTCCGAATAGAGGTTCGGTATCCTGGACAGGAACGTCACAGAGGTTGCCATTGATGGGATATCAAGGATCTCTGGAAAACAATTTCCCTCATTATTGTTAAGTAAAATATAAAATTCATTGATCGATATACAATGTTTTCATAATGAATGATGCTAAAAATATAAGATGTGAGTGTGCGTATTCAAGATGTATTAGGATTAACGAGGAGAGGTAGAGTGAAATGGTTGACGAATTCTTCGTGAAAATTTAGTGTGAGTACTTACCATGCTCAACTTAATACGTTATGTATGAAGGACGATGAACATGAGTGGAAAACTATATGAGGTATTAAAGGCACACAAAGAGGTAATTTATTACTTTGGTTTATTATTAGGCGTGGTGTCTAACCTACGGCGACCTTTCTTGTGCATAGACATGTGTTGGAAGAGGATACATGTGTGGTGGTATGCCAAGCTCATACGCAGAAAATAGAATTAGCGGGGGGAAGGGGGGAAAGGAGACATTGTACATTGAAATTTTTTATTTCGTGAGGTTATTCTACGCGTGTGATATTATTGAAACCAAGAAGTGCACCAGACGGGTTTTGGAAGACCACCGAAAATTGTGTCTACATCACAGACGATACAGAAAAAGTGGAAGTTTATGATAGCTTGGAATTGCTAGTATTGTGTTATGTGTTTTTTGATGTTTGATTTTTATTCTTTTCGTGTCGTTATTTTATATTATAGGCGTTGTAAATACGGAATTTTGATTTTTTTGGTGTCCTTCGTAACGATCATGTTCCTAAAAAAACTATAAAATACTAAATAACATCTCTACTATATTAAAAGTGTGAGTTTGTTTTCCCGAAAAAGTGTTTCTCCCTAATTATTTCCCAATTATTAATTTAATTTTTAATTAAATATAATAAAACGTGGAACGGGCGAAAAACTTAAGACTCGCTTGGCAGGACCTATAGTAGTTTTAGTTACTTTCTTTGCGTAGTTTTTTCTGCTATTTTTTGAGACTTCGAATGTTGCTGTATTGCCTCTTGTTTTTTGAAAAATAATAAAACTGATACGGTTCTATAAAAAAAATGGCACTATCAGAAGTGCAAGAAGAAATTACCTCCAAAGTAGGGTTGGATCCTCATTCAGCGCAAGATATAATAGCAAATCCATGTTTTGCTAAAAAAATTAGCTGGAAGATTCCCCGAGCGTCTAATAAAACGTCAAATGCTAAGTGTTCATAATAAATATGTTGCCGTACGATTCACACTCCCGGATTCGTATATCTTATAGCAGAGAAATTTAAAATATATATCCTTATTTTATTAATTTTATGTATATCAAAAAAATTATGGGATTGTATATCATAGTTTTTTTTTGTGAGAAAATTGTATATCATAGTTAAATATTAGTTAACTAAATAATTTATTATATGAAATAAAAATAAATTAAATCCTTCAATAAATATATAATAATGAAAAGCATGAGATGCTTTTGTAAAAAAATACCAGTATTGAATATATTTCTATTATTATTATTTAAGACATACCTAATATTGTATACAACCATAATTGAATATATTCTATTATTATAATTTAAGACATACCTAATAGTGTATTCGACGATATTCAAAATTGTCAAAGATATAATCATGTTGAAATTCGGGTAAATGAACTTCGTGATGATAACCCAATCATTAAACTGGTGGATTTGTTGAGGACTTACAGCTGAGCCAATTATGATTGACTAACTACATACACATAGATTTAGGATCAAGCTATTAACATAGTTCTAAATTTGTAAAGATGAAGATCATTTTATAGACCTCACTCGTAGGGAAGTTAATCGGGCTGTCAACGAAGGCATGATTGATGACATGGAACCATCTAAGAGGCAGCCTGTGAGTAATCATGGCCCTGATGGCGAGAATCAAGGAAAGTTTACAACATCGTGGCTTAATGCTTGGTTGATCGAGTGTAATTGTCCTTTGAGGTCAGTTCTGACTTGCCCAAGCTAATTATAAGAGGCCCAAGTGAACCTATGCCATGTCGATAGTATAAGGCTATGGATGTCTTAAGTCAAACAGATAATAGAAGGCAAAGGACGTGCGCATTATGAGATGAGCTTTGCCAAAATCATCAGTTACATCAAGCCCAATATTGGGCCGGACCCCTGTCGGCCCATTAACAGAGACGACCCTTGTCATTCCGTCCAAAACCTGATAAGTGTCGCGTGTATGAAGTCGGTCATTCCCTCGCCAAAAGCCCACAGACTTGAGTTGGGATGTATATCTCAAGTTAGGTTTGTTCAGAGAAGACGTAGCACGTACGGAGAGGTCAGTCTGTAAGTAAATACGCCAAGTTGGTTTCCAAACATGATAAAGTCGAATGCGGGCACCTGTCTTACAAAGAAGTAATATATGATTAGCCAGATTTGGCTTGTGAGATAGCTCCGATCTGGTATTCCAGGAAATAATATATAAGCAACCATACTTGGCTTAATGCTGGCTTCGACCTACCCCATCATGCAAAGGGAAAATAAAACTATGT
This sequence comes from Gentiana macrophylla, assembly GCA_026214975.1. Lineage (NCBI taxonomy): Eukaryota > Viridiplantae > Streptophyta > Magnoliopsida > Gentianales > Gentianaceae > Gentiana > Gentiana macrophylla. Next base: position 89,124,370 of record CM047815.1, read on the forward strand.
ATCATTGGTAAAATTATCAAAAACATTATGTAACATATGAAACCATCACACGACACAATTGGGGATATCCAAACGCCGGTGCAAATAATCTCTAGGGGTGGGAAAAACATACAATAGAAGTAGCAAAAGAAAGTATGTGACTTTTATTCTCTAAACAAGCAAAATAATAGGTAGAAGCAGTTGTGGTGGAAATTTCTAGACCATTTTGACAAAGAATTGCTTGAAGAATGGGAATACAGGGTGACAAAGATGGTGACGTCAAGCACTTTTTGATGTTTTATTCATTACGAAAAGTTAGAAGAGGGAGTTTGGCCGTTCATACAATTCATTGCATCATAGAACTAATGGTCTGAAGATCCTTCAAGTAAATTTTGAGAGTAAGAGTTCAAAAGAAACATTATAGGTCTGTCAAAGCTAAGAGATAAATAATAAATTACGAGACATGCTGGGAACACAACAAATATTGACATGTGTGAGATCAGGCACCGTGCACATGACACTCATTATGCCTCGCATAGAGTAATAAAGGCCTTCAGTATATAGGATGACATAGGCTCATCACGATATCGGGCCTCAACTAGCAAGGTCCATCTTTAGTACAATGCAAGCCGCACTTATATCATCAACCGGTATGTCGTAGATCTCTTTCTGTCACTCATAAGTGGCAAGATGCAAGACGTCTACGGTCTCTTATTACCAATGCCGTGCAAGTCACATATGTCAGTTATGCTCAATAAAATACAGTTCATCATCGACCTCAAGCAATGATTACATTCTCTTCAATGAGCGTTCCGGACTTCATGCAGACATTACTCCATGATAATAAATGCTATAGTGATGGCTCTGAAATTTACTTTCAATTATATTCTGAGCCATAACTGCCCCATAATAGGCTTCATTACATCAATACATAGTATACTCCATTGACCCCGAATTCAATGCATCATAGTACACTCCTCTACAAGGGATAGATATATAAAGGATCAGCATCCTCAATTACAAGGTACGCACATAATACGCTTGAAATACATTCCCGCTTACTGTCTTAATAGAAATTCCTTTATTCATACTGACTTGTGCGTTGGAGTGCCCCCCCTTCCCCCGGAGGCAAGCACCGGGGACCCCTAACGCTTTTGTATTCTTTGCGCTTTTGGATCATCACTCAGAGAACCATTTACCCGGATATCAACTCAACTGTAACCCAAACGATTTTAGGCATCGTCAAACATCATTCAATGTACAATATTTTTATGGTTTAAAGAGAAAAATAGGACCTATGTGTGTGATGGAAATATTATTTCCATCACCAACCATGATGTCTTCATTTCTAAAATAAGGCGTGTGTAATGCCAAATTGCTTAGATCAGTGGCAACATGATGTGTAGCACCACTATCAAGAAGACACATAGAAGATGACGGAGCACCATAATGTGCTTGAAGAGGACGTAATGTTGGAGGATTAGACCAAATGAGAAAAAGTTGTAAGTGGTTGAACCTTGCAATTTCTCTAAATGTCCTTGCACTTTGCACACTGAAAATACCCAAGTAAGGTTTTTAAGGGCGAAAACGCAAGCCTACTACATGAGATAAAGTATTTTGTGCATGTTTCTAAAAATTGGGAATAGTAAGATGTGGAACAAACCAGCACTGTGAGATGGATGTCATACAGCCGAATGAGTCGTAGCAAGACCATAAAAAGCGACCAGTTGCATCTTAGACGGAAGTGTCTCACAATTAAGTAGCTTTTCATGGAGCCTTTAAAATCAATAAGGGTGTCACGTGCTTGAAAAACCCTAGCCAACTCTTTATGGTCATCTTCCAAATTGTCCGAAATAGGCTTCACGAGATCATTTGGATCCGTGGACTAATTCATCAGCTTTAGTTTTCACTACATGCAGATAATTTGGGATTGTTTGAGTACCTTTTTGCATATGATTGAGGTACTCTTTAATTTGTTTGATTCGACCAAGAGAGGGTTTTGCATATGTATCATATAAAGTAGTCCATGCCTCAGGAGTAGTCTTTGCTTGATTAATAAACGGAATGATATTTTGAGATAGAGAAAAAATAAGAGCATTTAAGATGAATTGATAATGTTTAATCCAAATGTAGTATGACGGTTAAGATTGAGGACAAAGAGTAATTCCAGTTTGCATAATCCATCCGTAGAATAGGAACACATTTATTATGCATGGAGATATATTGGATTGATATGAATAGTTTTGACAACTTCATCAATTAAATAAGAACAATAAAGTATAATTTGGAAAGTAACCGAATGATTGTTATAATGACTATAATATAGGTCTAATCCTTTACAACCTACAATAAAATTCTATTCTTTCATCATTCTTCCTGTCATACTAATTGAATTGATTCTTAGATTAATCCATCAAATGTTTAAAATAAAATGATCATTATCTCAAATATTACTTTGTTTAAAAGGTTTTACTTTACAATTACTAAATTATATTCATAGCAAATATATAATAAACATATAAAATTATATGTATATGAAACCTTCATGCTATACTTTTTGCATGCATTCTATCAAAATGAGTTGTTTAGAGTAAGAATTTCGCAAAAGTAGCTTAAAATTTTGTAAATGTCCACACGTTTACTAGATAATTATGATGAATATGTTCTCAATATATATTAAATACACAGATTTGTAAATTCGGAATGCTTATTATCCTTAATAGTGTGATAAATGTATTGAGAACATGCATTTTTAAATCCAAAATCAAAATACCAACAAAAACAAACATAAGTCATTTTTGTATTATAATTGTTAATAACATATTTATATTTTATGAGGAATAAATACTTTAAATTTTAAAAGAATTCTTAAAATTTAAAAAGTTTCATTTCACTAAAACACGTGCGGGTGCACGTGCATTTTACTAGATAGTACTCCCTCCATTCCACAATAACTGGGGCAGTTGCAAAAAACACGCAGATTAAGAAAGTAATTAATTGTCTTGACTTTAATTAGATAAAGACTATAATACCCTTATTGAAAATTGAGTGAATAATGTTAGTGCATTTAAGATAGTGTATGGAAAAAATAAAAAAGATGGGTTAAAAAGGAAGAATGCATTAAATTTTGTATATTGGAATGTGTTCTACCCCAATTATTTTGGAACAAAATTTTTTGGCAACTGCCTCAGTTATTTTGGAACGAAGGGAGTAATAAATATACTGTCACATTATATTTTTTTGGAGATAAATGGTAGTGGTTTGACTCATTCTTCATGCCCTTCTAGCAAAAAAGTAAAGTATACAAAAGGAAAATGATATATCCACAACCAAACAAGTATCACAACATGTGATTGAACCATTGAATAGTGTGTATGACTACTTTATTGATGTGGAACTCACCATAATCAATAATGCTAAGGGTGTGTAGTGGATATAGATAGTGAATTTATCACCACTCTATACAAAAAGCTAAATATATACAATACACTATTTGATATCGCAAACGTATCCCCATATAATTATCTGAGACTAATCCTTCGAGATAACGTCGGACACCAAAGGTGAAGACCTCTCTCAATAAGATTTACTGCATCCACAAAGCTACAACTCGAGACCTCTTGATTAAGCGACTAGATCTCCTTCCACTCTTGCCCAGACGATACACTTTTACACGTTATTGTTAGGTGATATTATAGATGGGATCAGGGGTGGATGCACCCACAAGGGAGGGGGCACTCGCCCCTCTCGGATCCGGAGAATACACTACTATATATATGTTATGTGTTTTTTTCGCCACCCATAAAAGTTATATTCGCCCCTATCATCTATAATAATCCGATAATATGTCCTAAAAATACATAGTTTATATAAAATGATACATTTAAATAAAAAAAATACATGATTTAAATCAAAATGATATATTTAAAAAAATATTAATCGGTTGCGGAATATTGGTTTCTTTCAAAAACATTGTTTGTAGTGTTTTAAATCTTTATTGATAGAACTAGAAGTGTTAATGTGTTTGGATAATTCGATATATAATAATTTATCTTTATCATATAAACCGAAATGTATAGTCTTGTTTTTCGCGATTTAAGATAGCGAAAAGAAAAAAAAAAAAAAAACACTACTACATTTTCCTCTTTTCTCTTGATTGCAAAAAAACTTTAGAATTATCGTCCGGGATCCTGCGTCCGCCCCTGGATAGGATATTATGGTATAAGTTATGACCTTTTTGTTGAATACATCAATTTTCTTCTATTGATTTTCGTGTTAATAATGATTTTACAGAATTCGAAATCTCATTTTGACCTTTCACGGTCGAGTTTTGTATATAAATTCGACTATGAAGAAGTCAGATTTCGTTCAACTCCCCCAACTATAGATCGAACATCATGTCATTAACTTTTCCGTAAAATTTTGAATAAATTGACTGGAGGAATTATGTAAGCACTGATTCATAGTATCCGTAAGGTAGTACGCAAGTCCCAGGCCACTCCAGTGTCGTGTCTAGTGGTGGCCAAAAAATCCGGCGAACCGTGAACCGGACCGGCAGTTCGTCAAACAGGACCGATTTGTAGACGGTTTGGGGTTTCTAGGAACCAGAACCGGACCGGAACCGGAACCGGCTATTTTTTATTTTTTTTTATTATTATTTTCCAACCATTCACATATAAGAAAAATAACACAATATATCTCACGTAATATTTAATAAAACAACATTTTTAATTAACCTATTCCTAAAAACGACCAAAAAAAACTATAAGAAACTATAAAATACTATGAAAAACCTATATAAACTATAAAAAAAACAGTAAAAAAAACTATATAAAAAAACCTATAAAAGACTAAAAAAACTATAAGAACTACGTTCGCTTTGATTTTTTTATATGTGTCATGCCTCCGACACGATTACATATAAAAAATACGTAGGCAACCGAATTTCCGATACAAGCGTTGAAAAAATAACTTAATTTTTAAAAATAACATAATTTACATATAAAAAAATAACACAATATTAATATTATATTTGAAACCGAATAAAAAACAATTTATAAAAATATATAGATTACATTCGCTTTGGTAATTGTAGTGAAAAGAATAATAATTGGTTATCGTAAAAGAATAAGTATTATATGAAAATGTAAAAAAGGAAAAATTATTAATAATTTTTAAAACCGTGATCTGAACCGGAAAGAAACCGTATGAACCGTGAACCGTATTAAACTGTCAACCGCCGGCTTTTAGTTCACTTCAACCGCCGGTTCACAAACCGGAAAAAAAAGAAACCGACGGTTTCGGATAAGGTTCGATCCGGTTAGAGCATTTCGTGTACCTAAAATAAAAAACAAAACAAAATAAAAAATAAAATAAAATAAATTCCGTCGTCGTTTATTTGTGCTCCAAAACACACAAAAAGTCCTCTGTCTCATGCTATATAAACAGTCCTCTGTCTCATGGAATTATCCCTATATAAACAGTCCTCTGGTTGTGTAACTTCACTTCCACTGCATGGTCGCCTTATTTCCTTAATCCTTAAGGTGTATATTCATTTCTTTCTCTCTTTCTTTTTAACATAGCAAGTGATTTAATTATTAGTACTCAAATGATTTGATTTTAATTTCATCAGCTTAATTGCTTTGATGTTCATAATATTGTCGCTTGAACTTTAGTTTGTTATTGCATGTAGACTGTTACTCTGCATTAATTTGGCTGTTGTGAAGATTTAGTTTACAGTTCTTTTGGATCACGCACGGATGCGTTTGCATAGACCTGGATTTTTTTTAACATTTATGCACTTCTGTCTGGCTCTATAAAAATGGGCTCTTGACGATTTCTTTTATGAGTTTCATATGTAATTGGCTTCATTTCTCCCTTCTTTCGAAATATTCTGGTCCATTCACAAGCATGTCCTTTAAGGCTAGCTATTTTCTTGTTTCTGTGATTATTTGAGGAGGTACATACTACATACTACATAGGTTGGTTTTGTTTTATTTTATTGGGTTTTTTGTTCTGAATTCTTTTTTTGGAATCGTCTCCTCTTTATCATCGTGATGGTTTGTGTTCTTATTATGCTTAATTTAGTTGTCCAATACTAAGATTCTCCTCTGCTTTGCTTTTCTTAGTGTCATACTCAGTTTTGCCTGGCCTTTTTCTGGTTTATGTTACAGTTGACTTCAGAAAAAGAAAGTCAATTTAGGCGGAAAATCTTATTCAATTTTATCTTTTGACAGATTGTGCATAACATAAGCAAGAAATGGAATATGCTCCAAAGTGTTTGTTGAAATGCCTAGCAGTCTTGCTGCTGGTTGAAATTGTTAAAGGATCTCATATGAGTTTAACAGAACAAAATGGGGTAAAAACTGCTGTCTTTCTGTCACCTGCGTTTGAGCTGCTACAAGGATCAGTTGCTGTCAAGTATTACAGTGACATTGACTTTCCCACTGGCCATGTTGCTCTCAAGAGCTTCGATGCTGAAATAGTTGATGATAATGGGATGTCTATTCCCCTTCATGAAACTTATATACACCACTGGGTTGTCATTAGATACTATCAGCGTAAAGGTATTCAAGTTCCGAATGGCCTTGAAATAATCAACAGCAATGAAAATACGGATTTTATTCTACTTAGAAATAAGGGATTGTGTGACAATGGACTTATACAGTATTTTGGACTTGGATCTGAGACTAGAAAAACTGCCACTGATATTCCAGGTCCTTATGGTATACAAGTTGGTAATCCAGCCGATATTCCTGCTGGCTATGAGGAAAAATGGCTCCTCAATGTTCATGCTATTGATACACGTGATGTAGTTGACAAGGTAAGATGCAGTGAGTGCTTGTGCGATCTGTACAATGTCACAGCTGATGAGTCTGGAAAAGCTTTGGACAAAAGTTACATTGGAGGATTGAGATGTTGTTATGATGGTACTAGATGTAGGGTGAAAGAAGGGATCCAAGAGTTGAAAAGAAAACTCTATTTGAAGTATACTGTAAAATATACTGATTGGCACGCGGCCATTGTTCCGGTGGAGATCTATATTTTGGATGTCACTGACAGATGGACAAGATCTGATGATACTACAGGGCTCAAATCTAAACACAATTGTCTGGTAAGGTTACACTTTTTCTATAATTTTATTTGATTCATGCACAGTTACAGTTTATAATTGTATCAGAATCATCGAAGAGGAAAAGTCTAACATAGCTGCCTGATAATCTCAATATTAAGGCCTGATTATTGCTGCCTGCATAGATATGAAGGATGGAAAAAGTGCTACATAGATATGTACTGATAATTCCTCCAGGGAAATTTTTTTAAGCTTTAAAAAGTCAGACTTGATCAGTTTTGCTTGTGGTGTGAAGTATGACAGAGGGTCTAGTTCACCTTGTGATATTTAAGCATGTTGTAATTTCCTATTACAGATTGAATACCAAGTCGAATCGTGCTCTGGTGTGGTTTCAAACGATGGTTGCACCTATACTAAATCTGTACGCCTTGTGTTTCCGGATGGTGGTTATGTGATTTACGGGGTTGGACACCAGCATATTGGAGGAATTGGTTCAACTCTATATGGGGAGGTATTTCGATTTTTTTTTTTACATTCTTTTTCTTAAGTACTAGATTTAATCTCAAAGGATCCTCCTTTTCTTTTCGTATTGCATCCCCGGCCCTTTTGTGAACTGCTGCAGTCTTTCTGTAATGCTAAGTTTGCACTGATGCAGGATGGAAGAGTCATATGCTCATCAAAGCCAATTTACGGAGATGGAACGGAGCCCGGAAACGAGGCCGGATACATTGTCGGAATGTCCACGTGTTATCCAAAACCTGGAACTGTTAAGATTTCTAAGGGAGAGACTGTTACATTGGTGTCTAACTATGACAACATGAAAAGACATACAGGCGTAATGGGACTTTTCTACCTCTTGGTAGTCGGATAACAGACGAGCTGTGTGGGCGCCCAGAGAGGATCCAGTGGTTCGAGTCGCCGGATCACAGCCAGCATCATCCCTGCCCACGGCCATTCTCTCTTGATATCTATAGACACATATACTGTTTTGCATATTGTGTATGCAAGTTAATGATGTATTGTAATTGTTCACAACCTCATGTGTTTACTGCACTTTTGACATGAATATGAATAAGTGTAATACTTGTATGTTAAATAAAATTGTGAGACAACCTTTTCATAGTGTTGAAAGGTCATCTTCTGTTTTAGAACTTATTCATAGTGATCTATGTGATTTCTGTGCTACGCCTTCTTTTGGTAATTAAAAATATGTAGTAACCTTTATAGATGATTGCACTCGGTTTTGTTATGTATTTCTACTTCATTCTAAAGATGAGGCAATAGACAAATTTAAAATCTATAAAAATGAGGTAGAATTACAATTAACCTCTAAAATAAAAAGGTTGCGTACCGATCGAGGTGGTGAATATTTTGATCCAAGCTTTTTCGGTCATGTGGTATAATACATGAGATTCTGACGCCATATACGCCGCAACAAAATGGCATAGCGGAAAGGAAAAACCGTACTCTTAAAGAGATGGTTAATAACATGCTATCTTACTCTGGTTTGAGTGAGGGATTTTGGGGAGAGACCATGTTAACGACTTGTTATTTGCTGAATAGAATTCCTAATAAAAGAAATCCTATTACCCCATATGAACTTTGGTTCAAAAAGAAGCCAAACTTGAATTATCTACGAGTTTGGGGTTGTAGGTCATTGTAAAGACTTACCGTGCCTAAGATTAAAACCTTGGGTGAAAGAGGCATTGATTGTATATTTATTGGATATGCTTTGCATTCCAAAGTTTATAGGTTCTATGTTATAGAGTCTAATGATTCAGTTGATGTTCATTCTATAATTGAGTCAGGGGATGCCATCTTTGATGAACATCGGTTTACTTCTATACCGAGGCCGAAAGATATCACTCCTACTATTGTTGGAGTCGAGAACAACAATGGTGTTGATTCTCAAGATGAGCCTTTAGAGCTTCGTAGAAGCAAAAGGGCTAGGAAAGCAAAGTCTTTTGGACCCGACTATCAAACTTATTTGCTGGAAGGAACAAGAGATGAAGTAGGATTCCAATATTCATATTGTTATAATATTGATGAGGATCCTAAGACGTTTAAGGAGGCTATGGAGTCTCGAGACGTGTCATTTTGGAAAGAAGCCATCAATGATGAGATGGATTCCATAATGGGAAACAACACGTGGATCCTTACGGATCTTCTGCGTGGTTGCAAACCCTTGGGTTGCAAGTGGATATTTAAAAGAAAGATGAAAGTTGACGGTACTGTCGACAGGCACAAAGCCAGATTGGTAATTCAAGGCTTTAGGCAAAAGGAAGGTATTGATTATTGTGTATGCAAATTAGGAAAATAATATCAAAACAAGTATATTTTGTATGAATTTGGACTGAACTCTTTTGATAGAAGTTTGCCTCGATCCAGCCTCAAGTATTGAACCGAATCAAGTCCCCTCGTAGTTCAGATTGCCTTTTAATCCTTTAGATCATGGGGATAACTCCTTCTACTATAGTAGGGAGTTATCAGCAGCTATTCTACCACCAACTATAAGACGTGGGATCTACCCATGTTTGTAAACGGTTATGCCGTTATTGACTCTGTCTTTGTCCTGCTCATTTGATTATTCTGCCCAGAGGTCTTTCTGTTCAGAACATAATGGAGTCCTGCTCATTTGATTATTCTGTCCAAAGGTCTTTCTGGCCAGAGTCTGGTAGAGTCCTGCTCTACCAGTCCATTTATCTTTATTGTCTAGTCTTTATAATGGTCCCGGCCCAATTGTAAATAACCCGGCCCAGTGGGCCTATATATCATTATAAGTCCCCCCAGACTGGGTGGACTGCTTTACAGCTACCCTAGTCTGGAATGTATGAACTTTCGTCATTAATATAACGCGAAACGAGGCCAACTTCCGTCGTTCTGCTTAGAATGCCCTACATTTACGTTACTGACTTCTGGGTATTTTGCCCAGAGTATTCTTGCGTTGCAAGTTTGGTACTTAGTCCATTCGTGTAGTGGAGCTTCTTCCCAGAAGGACCTCGCTCTGCAAGTTGGCCCTTAGTTTATATTCTGCCCAGAGTGTCCTTGCGCTGCAAGTTCGACCCAGAGTGTCCTTGCGCTGCAAGTTCGACACTTAGTTTATTTGATGATGGGTCTTCTGCCCAGAGTTTCCTTGCGCTGCAAGTTCGACACTTTTATTTAATGATGGGTCTTCTGCCCAAAGTGTCCTTGCGCTGCAAGTTCGACACTCAGTTTATTTAATGATGGTTATTCTGCCCAGAGTGTTCTTGCGCTGCAAGTTCAACACTTAGATTTTTAACGATGGGTCTTCTGCCCAGAAATGTCCTTGCACTACAAGTTTGACACTTAGATTTTTAACGATAAGTCTTCAGCCCAGAAGTGTCCTTGCCTTGCAAGTTCGACACTTCGATTTTTAACGATGGGTCTTCTGCCCAGAAATGTCCTTGCACTGCAAGTTCGACACTTAGATTTTTACGATGGGCCTTCTGCCCAGAAGTGTCCTTGCCCTGCAAGTTCGACACTTAGATTTTTAACGATGGGTCTTCTGCCCAGAAATGTCCTTGCACTGCAAGATTGACACTTAGATTTTTAACGATGGGTCTTCTGCCCAGAAATATCCTTGCACTGCAAGTTTCCATGCTCGGTATATATTTTCTTGGCATTTTGCCTTTAATTTCCTATATTTCAACACAACTTAAAATATGCAAACATATAATCAATAAAATTAATGAAAATATATTTCAAATGGATAATCATCTCAGAAAATAAGCTTATTTTAAGGATAGTATTTCCGTAGGTGAATAACATTCCAGCTCCTAGGAATGGTCTGTCCAGAGGCATTAGTCAATTGATAAGATCTTTTTCCATGTACCTTGATCATTTTGTAAGGACTTTCCCAATTTGGGTCTAGCTTTCCAGTTGGACCTTGCCTGTTGGCATCATTTTGCCTCAGAACTAAGTCACCTTCTTTAAAATATGTACCTCTAACTTTTGAGTTGTAGTATTGTATTGAGCAATTATCTGCTTGTACTTGGCCATCTGTATTAAAGCTACATCTCTTTTATGTTCCAGCTCATCCTTAATGTGCGGCAAAGATATTTGCTTCCTGCGTTTACGACGAGATAATTACATCATGGGAGATTTATGCCGAATCTCTGCGGGTATCACTGATTCGCATCCGTATGCTAAGGAATATGAAGTTTCCTATCTAGCGGCATTTGAGGACGGATCTCTACGTCTCCTCTGATTATTTCTATCCTGATCGTTGTTGAATTTTCTGAACTTCCTCATTCCTCTGGGGTTATATCCTTGTGACCGATCGATGCATTCATCGACCTTCCCTTCCATAGCTGCCGCATTTATATCTCTGATCAGGTCCCTGCACTGCTCATAGTCATGCCCAATGTCTTTATGATATCTGCACCACCTTGTGTGATCTTTTTTTTCTCTTGGACCCCTTAAAAGAGAAGAAGTCTTGGTAATTCCTTTCTTCTCCATTATCGCCGGAACTTGATCACAGGATATGTTCAAAGGAATAAGGTCTTTGTCCTGCAAAGCACCTTTCTTCCCTAGCCTATCAGATATGGGAGCGGTTACCCTGTCCCAAACTGTTTTTCTTTCTTGTCAGATTTATCATCAGTTTTTCCTTTTTTGGAATCCCTGTGGGAGTCATTTCTCTTGGCCCTATTTGCCTCTTCTCCTTGACAATGTCTGTACGCAATTTCCAGACATTTTTCCATCGTGCTCGGATTCTAGCTGCTCAGCTTAGCATGTAGCCGTCCTTCTTTCAAACCTGCCACGAAGGACGCTACTAAGAATTTATCATCCAGATCCGCTATCTGGGATGATTCTCCGTTGAATCTTTTAATGAACTGCAGGACTGTTTCATCACTTTTATGTATGATGGTCCGCAAATATGTTCGGTTTCTCTGGAAAGGTCTTGCAGCGATAAACGCGTGCATGAACTTCCTGGTCAGAGTGGGGAAGTCTGGTATGGATCTGGGGTTCAACTTATTGAACCAATCCTTGCCTTCCCTGTAAGAAGGGTTGAAAATGCCCTGCATTTCGCCTCTTCCGTGCATTGTGCAAAGCTCATATCTTCAGTATGTCTTGGTGCATATGGTCATATGGATCCTTAGTGCCATCATATGGCTGAATCTTGGGATCTTGAACCCTGGAGGACAAGGAAATGTATCAATGTCCTCAGTAAAAGGAGATACCAGCCTAAACTCATCTTGCTTAGGCCTAAGAATGGCGTCCAATTTTGCTTTGGCGTTATCACCACCTGGGCGAGTAACCACCACCCTTCCCCTGGACTTTGCCTCATGTTTTTCTTTCTGAATTGTATTATGCGGAGGAGTCGCTTTACGAACTTCGGCATCCTGGTTTCGGCTTTCAATACCTCCCGAAAGATGGCTTTTATCTCTTCTCCTTTGAGAGTTGCGATTTTCCACCAACATCCGTCCTGATTGCATTTGGTGTCTTTGGTTTGTCCTTCTTCAATTAGAGTTTTATTTCCGTGTTCTTGACCGTTTCTTACAGGCTCTTTTCCCTGGTTTGATCTTCAACTTCTGGTTGATTTTGATGCTACTTCCCATGATTTTTCCCCATTTTTACTATAAAAACAACTCACTAACTAGAATCAGGTCCTCCTTCTAGCGCCAAATGATGATGCTTCAAATCGCAATCGGATAATTAAATGATTCGAGTTAGGAAAATAATATCAAAACAAGTATATTTTGTATGAATTTGAACTGAACTCTTTTGAGAGAGCTGCCTACGTATCCAGTTCAAGTATTGAACCGGAATCAAGTCCCCCTCGTAGTTCAGATTACCTTTTTATACCTTTAGATCATGAGGATGACTCCCTCTACTATAGTGGGAAGTTATAAGCGGTTATTCTACCAACTATAAGACGTGGGATCTACCCATGTTTGTAAACGGTTATGCCGTTATTGACTCTGTCTTTGTCCTGCTCATTTGATTATTCTCGCCTGCAGGTCTTTCTGGTCAGAACATAACGGAGTCTCGCTTCGTTTGATTATTTTGTCCGGATATCTTTCTGGCCGAGTCTCAGTAGAGTCCTCGCTTCACGAGTCCATTTATCTTTATTATCTAGTCTTTATAATGGGTCCTACTAATCAGAAATAACCCACCGAACGCCATATATCATCATTAACCATTATCATAGAAATAGCAAAATAATTCATAAGTTTGTCGTTATTTGCACAATTAAATGGAAAGAACAATAGCAGCGGCCACCCTTTTCTTTTGCCGTCCCTCCGTTCTGTTGTCTTCGGTGATAGTGTGTTGATGTGATCATCCCCTCCTAACAAATTCACGTAACAGATAGATAGCAATTCTAATTTGGGCCTAGCCCACTCACTATTATTTTTCTCTTTCCCATTTATTATTTAGAGAGGGATCGAGGGAAAAGGACAAAAATATTTACAAAATGAATAAATAGGACACACTTCTTTTTTTAGTTGCAAAAAGGACAAAAAAAATCAGTTAGACAAAATTACCCTTCATTAACTCAGAAACGGAAAAGCCTTCAATTTCTAAACCCACGATTCTTAAACCCACGATTCTAAACCCAGACACTTTCTAATTTCATGATTCTACACACTTTCTTCGCCCACGATTCCAAAGTCGAATAAATAACATCGAGATTTACCGGAAATCAATCAGGAATTCGAAGATTCTAACCAAAAGCATCGATTTCATACATTTGCAGAGATTTTAGCAAAAATGTCTAAAAGGAAGAGGACCGATGGAAGTAGCAGTGAAGAAGAGGAGAAAAATAAGCTAAGGTAAGATCTAACAACTGAAACATAGCTGATTTTGACAGTTGTAAACAGTATTCTACAAGTGATATGAAGTTGTTACTCCAAAATCAATAAATGCAAGAAGGTTTTCTCATTCTATGGTGTTGAATTTAGGGCAAATTGGTATTGAACTTCTGAAAAATGGAAAACATTACAGAAATCATAGTAATTTCTGAAATATGTCAATTCTATACTGGATTGTAAATAATTTCATAATGTAATAACTATTTCTGATGATAATCTTACTGATAATGTTAGCAATACTCATTCTTCAGGTATTGTGTGGACTAATATTCTTGTGTTGATGTGTGGATGTGTTGATGTGTTGGTGTGTTGCTGTGTTGGTATGTTGCTCTGTTGCTCTGTTGCTGTGTTGATCTGTTGTTGTGTTGCTGTGTTAGTGTGTTAATGAGTTAATATGTTGCAAATTTGGCTTTTAAATTTCAGGTACATATTACAATATAGGTCAAACTTGAATGCTATAAAACAAATGTTCAAGGAAATAAAAAATGACCTAAAAAAACATGAAGATGCATTCAATGGAAATCCATTCAAGCACATGCTAATTGCATTGAAACAAGAAGAGATTATTTACAAGAAGAGAAAGAATGAAATGATGGATGAATTTATCAATAGCTACAACAAATCAAAAAAAAGGTTCAACATTGGTGGTCAATTTTGCATTCCAAAAACAATGGATGTGAAACTGATTTTTGGCATAGAGGATGGTGAAGAAGAAGTTGGAGATATGAAAAAACATGGAAGGGGAGAAACTAAACTAGAAGAACGGTACTTTAAGAAAGAAAAAAGACTAACTGCAAGCCTTGTGAAACTTAAAGTCAAGCAAATTGGTTACAAAAGAGGACAAACAATCAATTGATGATTGTGTGTGAAGCTACTTTGTCTAATACTACTACATACAGTCTTCCTGCCAAATACAGGAGCATATATACCATGGGGATTCTTATACTATGTTGATGACATTGATAGATTGAAAACTTACAACTGGTCACAACATATATTAGACCAACTCATTGAAGGGTTAAATAAAGATTGGGACCATCCAACAAAAGTCAATGGATGCACTCTGATATTACCGGTATGTTACTTTTAAATTCATGATCTCATATTATGCTCTAATCATATAAAAGAACTAACAAAACTGTAATGAATGTAGTACTGGTTTTGTGAGCACTCAAATGCAATTAGACCAAGAAATACAAGTGGTAAAGCTCAAGAGCCAAAAATGAAGGGGAAGCTAGGACTTACATTGAAGGGGATCCCCCGAATTACAAAATGGGACAACAAAGAACTTGAAAAACTGGTTGTGCCAAACAAAAAAGGAGGAAAAGGCATTCTTAAGAAAAAGAATAAGCAGTTGGTAAGAATTTCAACAATTTCACACAGTAACACAGTAACACTTTAGCAATGTACATTACTAAACTAATATAACCTCTATTTGATGCAATGTAGTTCAACAAAGAAGCATTGACTCCAACCATTTCTGAAAAATACTTGATTAAAGGCCTGCATGATGAAGAAGACACAGAAGAGGAAGAAGATGAGGAGGAGGAAGAACAAGAAGAGGAAGAACAGTGAGGAGGAAGAACAAAGAAGGGAAGAAGGAGAGGAAGAAGAGCAAGTGGGAGAAGGAGAGCAAGAAATGCAAGCGGGGGAAAGGACAAGTAAAACAAAGCAGAACAAGAGCAAGAAGCAGAGGGGAAAGAAGACAAAGCAGATGAAGAAGATAATATAGAACAAGAGGCTGAATATTTTCAAGAAGTTGATCCAATGGATCAGGATCAAATGCATGATGATAGTGAAGGTATACAAGACATTGAAGCTGGCAAAGAGACTGATATACCTTCTTTCTCAATAGATATCACACAGCAATCAAATGAGGTTGAAAAAACAACAACCAATCAGATATGAATAAATACTCAAAATAGTCAAACATACTCTATTGTCATCAACACAAGAACACAATAATGAGAGGCCTATTTGTGCAAAGCTAATGAAGAACAGATATCAATCTCATAATGAGATGTTGAAGGAAAAAGAAACAGAAATCAAAAATCTTCAACAGATGGTGCACGACAACCAAAAACAAATATCAGACCTTTAAGCACGTGTGGGGTCTTATCAAACGAATGAAGTCAGCCTAATTGGGAAGACAGAATCAATTGTAGTTGAGAATGATAACATGAGAACAAACATTGGAAGAACAAGTCACTAGTGTTGAATTGATAGCAGAAGTGCAAAATTTCAAGAAACTTTATGGATTAGAAAAACTACACAATGAACACCTTGAGGATGTCTTAGAAAAGAAGGATGAATACATTACAAGACTTCAGCACGACATTAACCCAAACAAAGAGCAAGATGAACAACAAAGGATGCAGCAGCAAGAGCAAGATAGAATGAAGATTCAATTTCTGTCAGAGAAAGTTGCTAAGCTCGAAAATGAAAATTTTCAAAAAGATTCTGAAATCGGCAACATGAAAGGAAGACTTGAGGAGCAGACAGAAAATATACAACAGCTCAAGTTGAAGATACAAGAAAATAAGGAGATGCATTCAAACGAAACATCAGAACTGAAAAAGACAGTTTTACAACTCCAAACAGAGCAGTCTAACAAAGAGGCTGACATAATTGAGTTAAAACGAATAGCAGAAGAAGCAAAAACAACAAAGAGAATACTTAAAGAAACCTGAGAATCGAAAAAAAACACTTGGATGCACAAGACAAACTAATCGAAAAGCTGAAAGCTCAGCAGAGAAATTGGCTGAAGAGAATACAGAGCTTGAAGTTCAAAAAGTGACTCAAGAATGTAAGCAAACCACCGGTCAGTCATCATTGATAAGAAGATTGCATGAAAATCCAAGAAAAAGAAGGCAATCCAGATGAAGCATTTGAATACAACATAGGTAAAGGGAAGAAAAACAAATCAAGAATCAAGAAGAATACAATCTCGCAGAAGATAATAAATGCATCAATGGGAAAGTAATCATGGAAGAATCAAAGAATGAATACAAATGTGGAAAACATGTCATGGAGGACGATATCAACGAATCTGGAATCATAATCGTGAGGGTGGCAAAAGTAAATATCTCTACATAAATAATTCTTTGTAATATTGTTTACATAACAATGACTAATGTGAGGCCTATAATTATACACAAAGAAAGAAGTGTGGGCAAAATCAATTGAGACTACCCTTTCGTGGATCAGTAAACTCACTCATGGTCAGTAATGAATGAATTATTCATTGATGAATCGAGTAAGAAGTTGATTATATCATTGCAATATCAACTTTAATTTGCAATCCAATTTAGTTACTAACACAATAAATTCAAACACAGATAATAGATGGAATGTGTGAAATTATTGTTAGGTGTAGTGCCCGAAAGACAATTTGTGTAATTGTTTTTAACAATGGATGACAGATTTTATCTCACCTTATTACTTGCTTTGTTCTTGTAAGTAATACACTGCTGCAAACCCTAAGTATATCTGTATGTAACCACTTAACTCAGTGTATGGATTACACGTGAGGATTGAGTTAGTGGAGATATGCTTAAACTGTTAGTCCGTGGTGAACTTAATCAGAGTTTAGGGTCTCTTGATTAAAACACCAATAATGCGCCCATAACACCTTAGGGTGTGATAGTCTTATCCGGACTGTCGGTAGAGGGTACCTATGTGGGGCATTTATATATGATGGCATTCATATAGGACTGGACTGATTTAATCTGTATTTCTCGATGTAATTCCGTAATCGAGCAATCTTATTAAATCATTAGATGATCATATATGGATCAACCTTAATCCCGAGGTGATCACGCGGTCTTTGCTTGTCCCGGGTAGTGTTTGATGTGTTAGTTACGGTTCACTTAAATATGTGTTCCAAGCCACTTCTCATTGGCACTATCTCCGGATGAGTGAGTAGTTCGATTTTCACGGACATGGAATCCATTCCTTCCTCAAGGGAAGTAGAAAGACAAATTCCTTTATTTGTTAGCCCCTAAGAAAGTGATCGATCCCGGAGTTCACATTTGACTAATTAGCTACTAGTCGATATGTGTACTAATTGATCATCGAGGGGTTGATGGTAAATAAGGATAAGATATTCTCGAGTCGGGTTCACGGAGACGTCCCACCGTAATGGACAATCTATGGAGGGTTAATCCGTATGTAGTGATTATATCAATGGACGCTTATTTACTCTATGGGTTGAGTATAAGTATACATCTATAATCGGTAGAGTTCGATTCCGGGTTTATGGTGGCGTTATCCCGAATTAATAATTAATGTACTTATTATGTTCGATGAATAATTAATTATTGGAGCTACTTGGTTATAGGTCCATGGTCCCCGATGTGCTTCAGTAATTCGGACTAATAATCTTGTTACTTGGGCCTCATTGATAATTAATTGGTGAATTTGATTAATTGATATGCATGGATATTATTTAGTTGGGCTAAATAATATAATACACATAAAAGACATTTTATGTGGGCTTTTAACCCTAAAAGTGGCGCCTCTTATCATTTAATTATCACAAGAATTAATTTTTTGTGATGTGGAAAATAAAAGATATTCTTGTTACATGATTGGTTGGATGACTTGTTATTTGATTTCCTATTGGTCAATACATGTCACAATTAGTCATTAAGGAAAATATCTTTTTATTTTGTTTAATTAATTATTTATTTAATTAATTAATACTTGGAGGCCAAGGATTTACTCTCCTATAAAAGGAGAGTTATTCCAAGGGAAATTTACATTGAAAATTTCGCCCCATATCACCAAAAAAGAGAGAAAAAATTTGTTTTTCTCGTCTAGGGTTTTAGAGGAAGAAAAACTTGGAGTTTTTCTTGGTGTTGCATATCAAGGAGGTTCGTGTATCAAGAAGGGTGTCCACCAACCGCCGTTTGGAGAACACATCGGAAGATCAAGGCGACTCTTCCCGTTATTGGTAACATAATCTTAAACCCCCTTGTAGTAGTTTAAGTCCTTTAATTATGTGTTTTGATATATAAATCGTGATCCATCTTTGCCATGCGCTGTAGATCTAATTCGTTTAGATCTAAGAACCTGCATCCTTCATGTGGTATCAGAGACAGGTTCCACGATTTATATAATCATAATCGTAGTTAAACGATTTAAAAGAGTGGAATTGCATGTAGGTGATATTTTACCTATTATTATGCATTAATAATTTTTAAATTGCTATGGTTGAAGAGATGGATTGGGGTTGGCACCGTTTTCCCGTTAGATCTATTGTAAACTCATATAAACGATGAAAATTCGTTCATATGATTATAGGAAATTATGTAATTTATTTATTATTGCAAGTTTAATTTCCTGTAAATAGATCTGTTTAGTAGCTGTATAGTGTTTTCGTTTTTTCCGTTGTTTGAGCCGTTAAAACGAAGATCCCTCCGGTCAGAATTACGATTAGAAGTTTATGAACAATCCCACAAATTTTGGTGTCGATCAGAGTCCGTTTGGGTATCCGTTCTTTGCTGCGAAGTGGCTGCTGTAACAGAAAAACGCAGGATTCACAGAAACCCTAACTGTGACTTCCTCGATTTTCTGGAAAGTATTGGACCGTTGAAACGAATATCCGACCGGTCAGATCGATAATCATGGAGTTTTCGACGTGAGATAAAATTTTCAGGACGATCAGGATTTATCTTGATCCCCGATCGGCCTCGGGAAGTATATGATGCGCTGCTGTAAGAGTCTGTTTCAGCAGCAAGTTGGGCGGCTCACTGAGGAAGATTGACAAGTCAAAGATCCGATCCGATCATCCATCTTGAAGTCCGAAGGATGAAGATCAGATCTGGAAAGTTTCGTCCCGATCCAAGTTCGTTTGATATGCCGATCGTCGAAGATTCTTAACAGCTGCAGATTAGGGTTTTAATTTATTTTCGAATAGATTAGTTACGGGCCACAAATCGGTCCATCTCTCGCTGTTTATTTTCCGCACTAGTATACATGTGTAGATTGTATGAGTAGAACCGAAAATTGCCATGACATGCATCATATCATGAATTCCACTCCATATGCATACATGTAGAAATTAATTCGAGGAATTAGTTAGGCATGTATTAAACACACGATTAGTTTTAATTAATTGTTTGATATTAATTAGAAACTAATTAGGGTAAAAACCGAGGAACACGGGTTTTTTCAATCGTCGAGGTGAGAACTTCTTTATAAGAGGAGTAAGTCGGCTGCATCAAGAGTTTAAGTCGGTTGTATGCATGCTGTATTTATAAGAGGAGTAAGTCGGCTGCATCAAGAGTTTAAGTCGGTTGCTACAGTGCCGTGGCCGGACGCTCGTTTACCCATATGGACGCCCGTCCAGGGTGTCTGGACGGAGCATGGACGCACGTTTATGCTGATGCTGAAGACTCTGTACATGTTTTTGCCTCCTGGACGCTGGTTTACCTCTTTGCTGCGCATGGAATATTTATTGGCATAAAACTTCTAAAATTCATATCTTGAGTTGTAGACCTCCAAAAATTATGATCCGAATGTCATAAAAAAGCTCTCGGAAAACTCTACAACTTTCATTAAGGACTCTTCTTCAGAAAACGCCTTTTTGATTAGCCCGTCGTTTACGGGTCGTTTTCGGGATTTTCCCAAGCTTTATTTCATCTTCATCCTCTTGTATCTCTTTCTTTCCACTTTAATCTTCAATCAAACATCATTTAGACCTCTTCCATTCCACATTTGTGCACCTAAAAGATGACAAAACTGAGCAAAACGTAAAACCATACAAAATAGATAATAAAACCACGATATTTACTCGATTTTGCATTTTAACTATTCAAAACGTCATTTGCTCAATTAATCGATTATAAGCTCGAATTCTACGAAAAACATTCATATATAGGGAATATTGATATAAAATATATCCTTATAAAACGTATAAAATCACCCTTAACACTGCTTTGAACGGCATCAATCCACGCTTCTGCTGCTCCCAACAGAAAAATGACTGCTAGTTGTGCCATCTCTATCTCAGGAACATGTATGTTCCTACCGGCTTTCTCGAATCCTCTTATCCATTCCTCTGCTTTAGAATGCTCCACATTACCCTTTAAGAGTACATTCGGTGTTTTAACTGAACGAATCAGAAGCTCAATTCAGGCTTGTCTATGTTTATACCATATTAACATATCATATATAAAGGTTTCATGTAGTTAAATCATGTTTTCAAAGTCGAACAACAACTAACATAGAAAGGAGGCAAGATAAAAACTGACGCCCGTTTAAAGACTTGGGCGCCGTTCAAGCTTTCACTGGACGCCCGCCCAAAATAGTGGACGCCCATCCACCAAACCCATTTCAATCTCGAATGTAAAATTGCACCTCGACGCCCGTCAATACAACCGCACTCGTCCAAGGTGGAACTAGGCTGGACGCTCGTCCAAAATACCGGACGCCCGTTCACCTGGGTTGGACCTAAACCCTAACTTCATCACCATGTGATTTCCAGATCGTATTTCAACCAAAAACCAGAAAAAGACAACACATTGAGCACATAAACCTCATCTAACACTACCATAACCTCTATAGACAATTACCAAAGCAACAACTCAAAGCTCTAACACATAAATTGCCTTAGATCATGATCAATTCCTTATAGCCAACAATTGAATTCATAGGACTGGTTTTCCTTACCTTAAGCAGCCGCAAAACTGATCCAAACAGCCCTCAAAATCTGCTGCTTTGCAACCGAACTGATACCAAAGCGATGCTCTTATCACAACGATTCCGAAACTCTTGCGTGATCTGAAAACGGTTAACGGATGCTTCAATTATCAAGAAAACTCCTTGGTCTTTTCTCTCCTCAAACTTGCGCAGAGATGGGGAATTCTTAGACTGAATCTTTCTGATTTGTAAGTTAGGTCTTAACTTAATAAATGAGTTAATCTTTTCCTTAATTGCCCTTGATCACTAAAAACTAAATTTTCTTTTAATTATATATATATAAAAACTCGAAATTATATATATATAAATGTCCAAATAAATAACTCCAAATAATAGGAAACCGAACCTAATATTTCATTTTCGCAAAAAGACACGTCTCATTTTTCCCAAAATCGGAATATTACATTCTCCCCTTAAAAGGAGTTTCGTCCTCAAACTAGAACATACCTGTAAATCCCCAAACTCTTGGAACTCACTAAGCATGTCGCTTCCACTTCCCAAGTTCCTCCTCGGGTGAATGATTGCTCCACCGAACTAACACCAAGGGAATCATCCGCCTCTTAATCATCTTTTCCTTCCGGTCTAGAATCTTGATCGGTCTCTCGTCATAAGCAAGGTTATCTTGTAGGATTTACGGTCAACCGTAGTTTCCACATCATTCTCCGTCGACACTTTTTCAACATTGAAACGTGAAACACATTATGGACTCTTGACATTGATTCTCGCAATCAAGGTTATAAGCTAACGTCCCAACTCTTTCCAAAATCTCAAAAGGTCCAACATACCTTGGACTTAGCTTTCCTTTTGTCCAAAGCGTTTCACTCCTTTCATCGGTGAAGCCCGGAGGTAAACTCTATCGCCGACTTCAAACTCAAGAGGTCTTCTTCTAACATCGACCAACTCTTCCGCTGCCTTGAGTCGCCTTGAGATTCTTCTTGACCAATCAACCCTTTCCTTTGCTTGTTCAACCATTTCGCCCTGTAATCTGCTCTCCCGAATTCATCCCAAAACAAAGTGGCGTCGACATCTTCTCCCATACAACGCTTCAAACGGCGGCATGCCTATACTTGCATGAAAACTGTTGTTGTAGGCAAACTCCGCTACCGATAGGTAATCATCCCATGATCCGCCTACCTCCAAAACGCAAGCTCTCAACATGTCCTCGAAAGTGTCTGGATGGTCCTTTCAGATTGTCCATCCGTCTGCGGGATGAAAAGCCGTGCTCAAATCCAACTTGGTCCCGAAGGCTTCTTGCAAGCTCTTCCAAAACCGACTTACAAATCTCGAATCACGGTCCGAAACTATCGAGATTGGAACTCCATGTAGCTTCACTATATTGTCCGATATAGTGTCGCCATCTTCTTTAATGGCATGTCAACCTTGTACGGTAAGAAATGGGCAGATTTGGTCAATCTATCCACAATTACCCAAATTGCGTCGTGTCCGCCTCTTGTCTTAGGTAATCCGGTGATGAAGTCCATTGTGATCATGTGTCGGGTAATTCTTCTCATGCACCTTCAACTGCCTAGACGCATAAGCTATCACTTTTCCTCCTTGCATCAACACACAACCCGAACCCTGTCCCGAAGCATCCGTGTAGACATCATAGTTATCAAAAAATCTCCAGAACTGCTAACACTGGTGCCGTAGTCAACTTACTCTTCAAGGTATGAAAAGCCCTATCACACTCATTAGTCCATTCAAATTTCACATTCTTCTGCGTCAGCCTGGTGAGTGGAGTAGCTATCTTTGAAAAGTCTTGCACGAACTTCCGGTAGTAACCAGCCAACCCAAGAAAACTTCTTACCTCTGAAACTGTGGTAGGTTTAGGCCAATTCTCAACTGCCTCGATCTTTGCCGGATCAACTTGAATGCCATCTCCAGAAATGACATGACCCAAGAAACTCACTCGATCCAACCAAAAGTCACACTTAGAAAACTTTGCATACAACTGATTCTTCCTCAGTGTGTCCAACACTATCTTTAAGTGTTCCTCGTGTTCTTTCTCATCCTTAGAGTAAACTAGGATATCGTCTATGAACACTATCACGAACTTATCCAAGTACGGCATGAAAACTCGCTGCATCAAATCCATAAATGCCGATGGAGCATTAGTGAGTCCAAAAGGCATGACAAGGAACTCATAATGTCCATATCTCGTCATCAAAGCCGTCTTGGTATATCGCTATCTTAACCTTCAATTGATGATATCCGGACCTCAGTCGATCTTGGAAAACACCTTCTTACCTTGCAACCGATTAAATGGATCATCTATCCTTGGTAGAGATACTTATTCTTGATGGTAAGGTTGTTCGATTGCTCAGTAGTCGATACACATTCTCATGCCGCCATCCTTCTTCTTTACTGAACAAAACGGGGCTCCTAAGCGAAGGCATCGGGCTGAATTATGTTCCTTTCAAGCATATCTTTAAGTTGAGCTTTCAACTCCTTTAATTCAGCCGGTGCCATTCTCAGTAGGTGCCTTAGCAATCAAAAGCCGCTCCCGGTATCAATCGAATCTCAAACTCTACCTCTCTCGTCCGGCATGTTTCCCGGTAGCTCTTCCGAAACACCTCGGGATATTCTCTTACTATAGGCGTTTTTCCAATTTCGTTTTCACTTGTTCCACATCCACCAGCATACAACAAGTAGCCTTCACAACCCTTCCGACAAGCCCTGCATGGCCTTGATCGAGAGATGATCGGATGTCGCTTCTTCGGCTTGTACACATTACCCTGATATGTCTTATCTCGATTTCCGGGTATTTTAAAATCACCTTCTTCTCTTTACAAATTAAGTGAACATAATTCTCGGATAGCCAATCTATTCCGAGGATTACATCAAAATCCGAGAAGTCCAAAACTGTAAAGTCACTCTTACATCGATAAGGTCCAACTCGAACTTCCACTTGAGGTATCACTCTAGTTACCCTTGTTATCCTCCCTAACGGTGTAGTTATTTCCAAAGTGTTTCTTAAAGGCTCCGAAGGTAAATTCAACTTCCTAGCTACCTTGGTTGACACAAAAGTATTTGACGCTCCCGTATCAAACAAAGCCTTGACCACTAGGTTTTCTAACATTATCGTACCTAAGATGCACATTCATACATTCATAATACGTCACAACATGAATAAACATGCCATAAAATATTTTAATAAATGAATGAAATAAAACATGGTACCTGAAATAACGTCATCCTCTGGTTCCACAAAGCTAGGATCCGCTGCAAAAACTCGAACCGGTCGGCTCGGGCCGCCTCTACCGCTTCCTTGACCCAAACCACTCTTGTTTCCCCTGTTGGGACACGCTCTAGAAAAGTGTCCTTGCTCACCACAAACATAACAACCGTTACTACTCTGCCTGCACTCTCCTGTATGATTTCTGTTGCACTTGGGGCAAAGTGGTGCACTCTCCTGTATGATTTCTTTCGTTCTGCACAACATGAGGACATGTTGTCGTTTAAGTGTGGGGGAGGGGAATGGTCGACTATGTATCTATAATCATTTGTTCAATACGTATTGTTTCTATGAAAATGAGCTAAATTTTTCAATTTTTCGACACTTTTGTTTTCGTTTTGTCCCGAGTAGGCAATTCTATTTAATGCTCGTTATTTTTATAGTCATTTAAGCTATATATCATATGTTCAGTAAGTTAGTTGTTTCACCTGATATCTATTTTTCACGAGCCATAGTAAACGATGAGCTAACTTATAAAGTTATACCCCTTTTGGATGAGTGATTCTTGATTTTCTTATAAGTCATGTTCTTAGTGCTACGTATATATCTTGAGACTGATGATAGTTTGTATTTAGATCCGAAGTATGTTATAACGTGAATATCTAAAGTTTGAATGTGATAAGTAACACGTAACTTATTGTCGATGAAAAGTTGAGTTTATAATGTGAATTAATTGGGTGTGTCGAAAGCTAGTCAATGATTTGAGTGCGATAGGGTATACCACGTATGTCCTATACCACTATGATGACTAAAAGCTCACGACGATCGAGAAAAAAGTCGCCTTATGATTTGAGTAAGGTAGGGTATATCTCGAATATCCTATTCTCGCTATGACAGGCAATAGCTCATTCTCGATGTGCGCTTAAAAGTGAAAAGTTAAATCAACTAAAAGATTAGTATGAAATGAATATAAGACTAAGTTATCGTCTATCTTATCCCCAGAGAAACCGATGTATATGTTGTAGGGATTATCCTCTCGAGTATTTGTAAAGGCCCTAGATATATTCTATCATCCTTTCGGGATATGTCACGTTTGTAGGTACACATCTTATGAGTGTCATTTATCGCTAGTCTACGAGGGGGTATTAGCTAGTTTTGCTTTGAGTTTCTCGAGTTTGGATTTAGTGGAAATTTATTATGGCTATGCACACACACTGGTGAACCTCTGATTTATTGATCTATGTTATACATGTTTAGATGTCTATCTTTTCTCGAGCCTTAATTTTTGTTTTGCTCGGGACGAGCAAAAGCTTAAGTGTGGGGGAGTTGTTAAGGGTGATTTTATACGATTTATAACGCTATATTTTATGATAAATTCCCTCATATTTGTATGAATTTGTATAAGAAACAAGTGTTTAATGGAAATATTGAGCAAATGATATTTTAAAAGAGATAATCGCAAAATAGGTTGATTTATGTGTTTTAATTATGATTTTATGATCATTTGGGTGTTATTACATTTTGCGATGTTTTTATGTGTTATAGATACAAGTTTGAGGCTCAAAAGATGCTCAAGAGTTGATTAAGTTCGAGGTAATTGAAGATAAAAGAGATAAAGTTCAAGAAATCAAGATTAAATTCGATCTCGAATCAAGCGCCCGTGAAGTCGAATCAAGCGTCCATGGTGGACGAAGCGTTCTCGGGTTGGACGAAGCGTCCGAGGAATGGGAAGTTGATTCAGGAATTTTGGACGCAGGAGTGGACGCTGGCAGACGGGCGTCTGATCATGACTCGGCCCGACTCAAGAAAATTACACAATCTGACGGGCGTTCACCCTTTCCAGACGGGCGTCCATCGGCCGACATCTTTGAAACCGACTTAATCTTCTATAAATATCAGCGCGTTTTTCCTCACAACATACGATTATTACAAACCCTAAACCCTAGGGGCGGCTGAGATTTCATTGTTCTTAGTTTTCTAGTAGTTCTAAACACTTTTTATGTTCTTTTACTTCAATAATTCGATCTTCAAGAGGATGCTAAGAGGCTAGGCCTCCATTGAACAAGCGTTGTGAAGCCGTCCGATTCAACAATTCGCTTTCTTTTAAATGATTATTTTGTGAGTATCTATTACGAGTTGTTCCTTTATCATGCTTTACGTTGTTATTGCAAATTTATATCGAAAGATGCTTGCTTTATTGATTGTTTAATTGATGAAAATCAAGTTAGACTTTAGATCACCACGATAAAGGATAGATATTTGATCTAATTAACGAGAGTTATTAGGTTAGATTTCTAGGTTAGAAATTGAGAGATTTCACACCTTGATTTGAGAGCGCGTAATCCTTAGATCGAAAGATAGAGATTAATAGACGAAACTTGCCTAAGAAATTAGGGTTCATACCTTTGAATAGGTGAATCACAACTTGATTAGTAATCACGAAATAATCTGAATTGAAACCCGAATATTGATAGGATAGGTGGATCAATTGCTTGTTCGCTTCGTAAGAAATTATTGATTAAAATCCCTTGAAATTGAATTACTTAACTTAGTTAGTTCTTTCTCATCGCATCTTAGATTTAGTTTAGTTTAAATTGGTTCAAACATATCCTTCCTGGCTTTAGATCATATGTTCTGTCCAGTTTTACGTTTTAGTTAAGTTTTATTTTCGATTCTCTGCTTAGTTTTATCCATTTGTTTAGTTTAGTAATCGTGACATAGGTTAGTTAGGAATAAAACTAGAAATCACAATCGCCAATTCCCCGTAAGATCGACCCGGCATTAACCACTATTACTACGATCCTTATACTTGAGGTTAACCGGATTATTACTTGCTTTGTGTTAGTAAATTCCGTGACAAGTTTTTGGCGCCGTTGCCAGGGAATCGGTGTTTTGTTGAATCTTCTGTCGTTAATTTTTCTATTTTGTTACGCTTTATTTGTTTTTATTTTATTTCAATAAAATTAGCGTTTAACAAATCGAGTTTTTATTTTTGCTTTGTGTTTCGATAACCGTTGGGTTAAGAATGTGCAAAAGTTTTTACTCGATTTGTGAAACGTGAACTATTTGTTTGTTTGTATCTAGTCTAACCCTCTGTGCTTTAATTTGATGTGGCTGCTCTGTGATATTTGATGTATGATCTCTTAAGAAATTAGGGTTTTCTGTGTTTCCTGCGTTTTCTATGCAAATTCAACTATTGGACGAGCGTTAAGGTAAGTGAACGCCCGTCCAGTCCCTAACATGCAGGTAAACGAGCGTCTGGTTTGTTGGACGCTCGTCCGTTCCAAAACGACGCTCCGGCTCATTACGTTTTTCAAGAACCAGACGGGCGTCCCATATATCTAAACGCCCGTCCGGCTGCATAAGTTTTAAACGCCCGCTTGAATTAGTGAACGCCGTCCAGGTTCCAGATTTCTTCTCAATTTGATTTTTAATGCTTTATTTGATATGGATACTTTAATTTGAGCTTCTGTGGCTAATTGTTTTTACGTAGATGATCTGAACTTGCATGTTTACACCTTTCCATCTATGAATCCATGTTGAATAATTGATTAATTTTTTTTATTTACATGATTCACCCATGCATGTTATAGTTACTGTCGGTTCTCGTACGCTATAACTGTTCTTATTGTTATTTAGTAGCTAATGTCGGTTTCCGTATGCTACATACCGCTGTGATGAATCTTTTAAGCTTTGAGACTTATGTGCTTCCTTGTTGTTTTTGTAGTTCATATGGGTAGCTACCGCCGGTTTTCCGTATGCTACGCCCGTCGGGCCATATGAGTTATATCTGCTTAGTATAGGTAATCGTTGGTTTCATAATGCTATCACCTTCAATGAGTCTTAAAGCGCGTCTACATTGCATGTAATGAACAAAGACTCACTGTCGTTTATCGTAACCTGTCATTATTTGGTAGACGTTTATTATATATATGTCGTGTTGCAAATGAGTGGGCTAGTTTTCTTCCTTTTATTTTCTTTTATTTTTGCATATCACTTAGATGCATATCATTTAGCTGCATGTCATCTAGTTGCATTGTTTTTCTATTTTTCTTTATTTTTCTTGAGTGTAGTTAATCGTCGGTTTCGTAATACTACCTCGCTTTTATTTTAGTTTCTCGTGATAGGCCGTAGTCACCGTAGAGAGTTGTCGTGGGTCAACTTGCTCACCTGAGCCTGTCAGAATTTATTTTTTTATTTATTTTTATTTTTAGGATTGCATATCATGTAGGCTGCATTGTAGTATATTTTCATGTAGTTGCACCTAGCCTACTGTTGTGTAATGTTCCATGCATATGTGTTCCATCTTTATATGAGCTTTATGCACATGTGGACCTTATTTGTATTACAAGCTTCTGTGGCTTATTTGACGCTTAGGTGTCCTGTGTTTTCCCTGTATGATGATTTTTCCATCTGAGCAATTATATCATGTGCTTATATCATTATTGTTGCTTGTTATATTCCCCGTGTCCCGAGATAACGCCATGTTTTTCAAGTGGTGCGAGCACATCTTTAGTTGTTTTTGTCGGCTACCTTTGGGAGTTGAAGTCGGAAGGACTCCATATGATATCACCATTGTTGTCTTTTTTTCACCTTATCTTCATATCATCACCAAATCATTTAAGTTCTTTTATCTTTTCTTTAGTTACGCACAACACGAGGACAAGTTGCAATTTAAGTGTGGGGGAGGAATGGCTTATGTGTTATCTACATTCATTTGCCATACTATTATATTTCTATGAAAAGTGCTAAATTTTTCGTGCTAAATTTAATATTTGACTTAAATTTTTCGTTCATTATGCCATACTATTAAATTTCTATGAAAAGTGCTAAATTTTTCATTCATTTGCCATACAATTTTTCGTTCATCTATTATGTGTTATCTACAATATTTCTAAGTCTTTTATCTTTTCTTTCGTTCTGCACAACATGAGGACATGTTGTCGTTTAAGTGTGGGGGAGGGGAATGGTCGACTATGTATCTATAATCATTTGTTCAATACGTATTGTTTCTATGAAAATGAGCTAAAATTTTCAATTTTTCGACACTTTTGTTTTCGTTTTGTCCCGAGTAGGCAATTCTATTTAATGCTCGTTATTTTTATAGTCATTTAAGCTATATATCATATGTTCAGTAAGTTAGTTGTTTCACCTGAGATCTATTTTTCACGAGCCATAGTAAACGATGAGCTAACTTATAAAGTTATACCCCTTTTGGATGAGTGATTCTTGATTTTCTTATAAGTCATGTTCTTAGTGCTACGTATATATCTTGAGACTGATGATAGTTTGTATTTAGATCCGAAGTATGTTATACTGTGAATATCTAAAGTTTGAATGTGATAAGTAACACGTAACTTATTGTCAGATGAAAAAGTTGAGTTTATAATGTGAATTAATTGGGTGTGTCGAAAGCTAGTCAATGATTTGAGTGTGATAGGGTATACCACGTATGTCCTATACCACTATGATGACTAAAAGCTCACGACAGTCAGAAAAAGCTGCCTTATGATTTGAGTAAGGTAGGGTATATCTCGAATATCCTATTCTGCTATGACAGGGCAATAGCTCATTCTGATGTGCGTTTAAAAGTGAAAAAGTTAAATCAACTAAAAGATTAGTATGAAATGAATATAAGACTAAGTTATCGTCTATCTTATCCCCAGTAGAAACTGACAGATATGTTGTAGGGATTATCCTCTGAGTATTTCAGAAAGGCCCTAGATATATTCTATCATCCTTTTCGGGATATGTCACGTTTGTAGGGTACATCTTATGAGTGTCATTTATCGCTAGTCTACGAGGGGGTATTAGCTAGTTTTGCTTTGAGTTTCTCGAGTTTGGATTTAGTGGAAATTTATTATGGCTATGCACACACACTGGTGAACCTCTGATTTATTGATCTATGTTATATATGTTTAGATGTCTATTGATGATGCTAAATAAAGCACCAGTGATGTGTCAAGGTTGTTTAGAATCTAGGGGTGAAAATAGAAAGAAGATGCAATGTGAAAAAGATGGTGCCTTTTATGGAAAGATGGTGGTTTTTATATTGTACGGCTGGGTTCAAGAATGTATCTTGAATTGCCTACGTATCCTGTTTGGAATCCAGGAATCAAGCCTAACGTAGTTCCTGGATGTATGTATTTATAGGCACATGTCCCTCTTCTGCCCTACCTTTAGGGCGGTTTTAGTCTATTGACAAAAATGACCTTGGCCTCCTGTCCAAGTTACTTCTTAGATATCAGCTCGATATACATCGACATGGTCATGCCAATGTGGAAGCCTTCTACATAATTAACTCATAACGTAAATAATCTTGATCATATCGAGATGGCTCACCCGACTCGACATCCTTGTCATACCTGGACCTCTTCCACATTCCAGCTGGACCACTCAGATAATTCCACGTGGAAGGGTGGCATATCGTATCGTCATAAGCCCCCCAGATCTGACGAGGCCTCTTTAAGATGCTTAAGTCGGATCTGAAAATTCGAAAAAGTCATTCAATTCGAGGTCTTCTTTTGGCGGGATTTGGGCTAACACCTTAACCGCCATAGGCTTCCATAGGATGACGTCATTCTGCATCAGAATTAAATGGGCGCGAAGCGAAACGCGTTTTTTCATTGGTTGGAAACCCTTGATATACGCGATATTTCCTTTATAATCGCCCAAAACCGCCCTTTGAATCATTTGGAGATCTTTGAAGATAAAAGGAGTCCCAAGCCGGTGAAGAGTCTAAACTTACTCATTCTCATCCATTTTTCCTGCCTCATACAAAATTTGCAAGTAAGCTTTGAATTTCCTCCGTTTCTTTCTTATTTCATTGTTTTCTTTGCTTTTCCCATTCCCATGTCGGTGAGTGAGAGCGATTCTCAAAATTTAGAGGAAATCGCCGTGTCCGAGGACGAATCACGAAGTAACGGTTTCGAACAACTTGATACATCCGCCGAAGTCCACCGGAGAAGAAGGAGAGGAGGTAAGGGGGGAAGAAGAATCGACTTCCCGACGCACTACGAAACGTCAAACCAGAATGAAAGGTCAGGGAGCATACGGATGCGTATCTGCCCTAACAGAGGGAAAGGTTAAAGCTTTATGCCAGAGGTTTGATATTCCGTATTCGTCTAACAACATGCAAGTCCTCGAGGCCAAAATCAATTAAACGCTGTGATCCTCCTCCTGGTTTTGCACCGTTTATGAAGCGCGAATAAAGGAAGGATTAAGATATCCTTTCGATCCGTGTCTTATCGAAGTGCTTCGACACTACCAGATATGTGTTGCTCAATTGGCTCCGAATGGTGTTAGAAGCCTCATGGGCTTTGTCCTGGCATGTCGAGTGGCTAAAGTCGAATTCACAGTGCGCCTGTTCCGACAATATTATTCGATCCTGGGACTGCAAGACGCTTTGGGTGGTATACCTTCGTAAACGCCTTTGGTCCCGGAATTTGTTCGAAGGCCATATCTTCTCACGGCGATCGAAAACCTAACTTCTTCTTTATCCGACACGGTCTTGGTGATCTCGATATACATACTTGGCACCAAAGACCTAAGAAGTGGCATGACAAGCTTGACTCCGATCCACCCGTGTCGTGTGGAGTGCTTGAACAAGTCGTCCCGATATTGCAACTCGGAACTGCACCCTCTATATGCTTATCGCCGACATCGAGGCGGCAGCCCGGCGCTTATATGGAGCTTGATGAAGAAGTCCGGGCTTTGTGTAGGATTTTCGTTATTTCATCGAACTGTTATACTTCTTTCAGTTTACTTATTTCCGTCTCGATTATATACTAATAATGATTTTGACTTTTGCGGTGGAGTATTTCTCGAGAGATGGAATCGTCAACCAAGGTGTTAGACCCGAAAAAGCCAGATCCCAAGAAAATCGGGAGAGCCGGTCGGCATCGGATCGAAGAAGGCCGTATCCGGCTCGACGACTTTTCCGGGAGTCAAAGGACTCGATTCGATCTGGGACTCCCGCCGTCATCCGACATCTTGAGAAACCAACCCGACGGCTGTGGCGGAGAAGCAGCGAGAGGAGAACCTCGTCCAAAGGAAACGCCTAAAAGTTACTGAGATCCGACATGGTGTTGGGAAGGAGGCTCGCATCATTCCACCACCGAGGCCACAGAGCATCGACATGATTCCGGAGACCTCTACCACCGAGCTGGAGGCCATGGCTCTGAAGAGTTCAATGAGCTTGGTTTACTAAAACCATGCAGCAGTAAGCCTTTAATTCTTTATAATTTTGGGGCTTTTATAATCTCAAGATCTTTCATTTTAAGGCCTCTCATTTTTTTGCAGGCTCGGCTAATGACTCAAGTGGCCACGGTCAGGATGGAGTCTTCTGCCTCCCTGGTGGAAAAGGAGGAGACTATAAAGAAGCAGGCTGCCAAAATTGAGAAGCTTGAGGCATCGGTAAGGAAGATAGATGGACGACGCTTGACTCTTGAGGCTGATCTCGAAGCGTCTCGACTCAACTTATCCAAGGCGGAGAAGACGCTGGCTGCAAGAGATGGGGAATTGACCAAAATAAAATTAGAGCTCGAGGCCACAAAGACCGAACTGGCGAATGCCATCAAGGCTCGGGATGACCTTCAATTCGAGGTCGACAGTTTTGCAGCCCGCCAGGAGACAGCTAGGAAGGACTATCTGGCCTCTCCAGAGTTCAAGAACGAAATGATGTTGCTGATGACTCAAGCGATGAAGGGAGGCTTCACGAATGCGCTGAACGAAGTGAAGGCCGCCTTTCCCGAATTTGAAGTGTCTAGTGTCGGAAAGGCGCACTTATACGATCTGAAGCTATCCTCGATATGGCCGATACTTCCCGGCGATCTCGGTCCGGTGTCTCCTTGTATGAGAAGTATGTGGTCCCCGCTCAACCAAGAGGGTGAGGAGGATGTCGATATTGAAGATCAAGTCGACCCCAATGCATCCGACTCGGTCCCCCTAACCCCGAGTTTAAAACAACATTTATTCGATTTGGTTGTACTTTTCAAACATTTACTTTCTTTGTCTTTGCTTTATTTTTTGTTGATGAATTTGTTCAGCTGGATTTTACTTGACTCTCCTCGTCTAATTATTCAACTTGTGATCCTTGCCTTTTTGATTTATCTTTATATCATCGCGACTTTCTTAGGGTGTAGTCATACCGACTTAATTCCCTTACGATTAATTAGGGTGTGGTCATATCGACTCAATTCCCTTTCGATTATTTAGGGTGTAGTCATATCGACTTAATTCCCTCGCGATTAACTAGGGTGTAGTCATATCGACTTAATTCCCTTACGATTAATTAGGGTGTAGTCATATCGACTCAATTCCCTTTCGATTATTTAGGGTGTAGTCGTATCGACTTAATTCCCTTGCGATTAACTAGGGTGTAGTCATATCGACTTAATTCCCTTTCGATTATTTAGGGTGTAGTCATATCGACTTAATTCCCTCGCGATTAACTAGGGTGTAGTCATATCGACTTAATTCCCTCTATTCCCGCCAAGTGAAACATGAGTTCATGACTCATGGTGCACTTTAAGTATGAGTCGTTCCATCTGATTGCCTTGCATCATGGCCTTTAGCAGGTTAGGAGTGAAGCATTAAAACTTTTGTACATCGTATCGACGGGTGCTTGCTATGATGGTTCAAGGAAAATTACATAAATTGCAAACATAAAGCCTTGATTGTCGATTCGACGCATTACAATCACCAAAACGGAAATGAAAATTACACATAATACTTTCTAAGATTAGTGGCGTGCCAGGTTCGAGGCACTGTGCTTCCGTCTGATCTTCCAAGTTGATATGCCCTTTAGGATGGACTTTCGTGATCTTGTAAGGGCCTTCCCAATTCGGCTCGAGTTTGCCTATTGGGTCCTGTCGCTTGCTTCATTCTTTCTCAATACGAGGTCACCAACTTGGAAATATTTATACTTTACTCGAAAGCGTTATAGTATTGTGACATCCTTCTCTTATACTCACCACTCGATGCGATCGACCTCTCTCCTTTCTTTCGATATCATCTTTCGCTTTGCTTGAGATTGCCCCATTTGTCTCGATATTATAAGCCGTAACCCGAGGTGAAGACAACCCGATCTCTCGCCGGTATAACCGCTTCACACCCGTGAGCCATTGCGAAAGGAGTTTCTCGAGTAGCCGCATTGGGTGCAGTTCGATATGACCACAAGATGCTCGGCAACTGTGCTGCCCAATCGCGTCCCTCATCTTCCAATCGCTTCTTCAGACCAAACTTCAGTTGTCTGTTGGTCTGCTTGACTTGTCCATTCGACTGAGGTCGAGCCACGGATGTCGTTCTATGCTCGATCTCAAACTCTTTGAGCCAGCTCTGCACCCTTTCATCCAAGAACTGAGTGCCATTGTCCGAGATGAGGTACTTGGGGACTCCAAACCTGCATAAAATATTTTCCCACAAAATTTTTTTGATGGTTGCAGCTCTGATGTTAGCAAGGGCTTTAGCCTCAACCCATTTGGTGAAGTAATCAACCGCGACCACAACAAACTTTAGATTTCCAGGGGCTCGAGGCAAAGGCCCTACTATATCGACACCCCACTCATCGAACGGCCAAACAGACTCGATGACATTCATCTCTTGAGCTTGCTGATGCGTTACCACATCATGAACCTGACACGCTCTACACTTCATAACCAACTCTTTCGCGTCCCTCTGCATTGAGGGCCAGAAATACCCTGCTAGCCTACATTTCCTTGTCAGCATTCGTGCCCCACAATGATTTCCACATACTCCCCGATGTATTTCCTCGAGAAGATATGCTCCCTCAACCCATTTGGTGAAGTAATCAACCGCGACCACAACAAACTTTAGATTTCCAGGGCTCGAGGCAAAGGCCCTACTATATCGACACCCCACTCATCGAACGGCCAAACAGACTCGATGACATTCATCTCTTGAGCTTGCCGATCGCTACCACATCATGAACTCGACACGCTCTACACTTCATAACCAACTCATTCGCGTCCCTCTCTGCATTGAGGGCGGAAATACCCTCGCTAGCCTACATTTCCTTGTCGGCATTCGTGTTCTACAATGATTTCCACATACTCCCGATGTATTTCCTCGAGAAGATATGCTCCCTCTTCTTCCGACGCGCATCGCATCCAGGGCGCTACGAATGACTTCCTGTAAAGAACATAGTCAAATAATGCATATCTCGCTGACTGTAATCGTACCTTCCTTGCTTGAAACTTATCCGATGGTAGAATCCCATTTTTAGATAAGCGGCTATCGGGTCCATCCACGCCGACCCTCGATCGATTGGTTGCACATCGACTTCTTCGTAGCTACGCCTCGACAACATTTCTACCAGGACTTTCTTTTGATTTGAAATTAGACGCCGCTTTAGATAAGAATCACTCGTTTATTCTCACTCCTCGGTACTTTTGCCGATGCGAACATTCTTGAATTTTGACATCGGTCTCTGAACCACTTTTAGATAGCTTTTCATGGTTTCCTCTTTAGCCTCATACCCCCCTCGGATGTGATTTACCACGAGCTGTGAGTCATCAGATACCAGAGGTCCTCGACCCCTAACTTGATTGCCAACTTCAAACCCGTGATCATGGCTTCATATTCCGCTTCATTGTTAGTGGCTTTAAATTCAAATCGAAGCGCATAAGGGAATTCCTCTCCTCTTGGGCTAACCAGCAACAACCCCGCTCCTGCTCCTTCCTTGCTAGAAGCACCATCAACGTAAATGGTCCACTGCTGTTCTGATGGTTGTTTTTCTTGTCCTATTTGGATCGATAACCCTTCTGCAATGAAATAGGCTAGTGCTTGGCCTTTGATAGCTGTCCGAGGCGTGAACTAGATATCATATCCGGCTAACTCGACCACCCATTTGGCTAGTCGACCCGATGTCTCGGGCTTCGCCAAAATTTGTTTCAAGGGTTGGTTCGTGACTACCACGATCGGGTGTGCTTGAAAATAATGCTTTAACTTCCTCGACGCATGGACTAGACCCAAAACCAGCTTCTCAGCTGGTGAATATCTTAACTCTGCCCCATGTAAGGCTTTGCTGACGAAATAGATTGGTACCTGACCCTGTTCCGCTTCTCGAATTAATACCGCGCTCACCGCTTCTTCACAAACAGCAAGATACACTAAAAGCTTTTCTCCTCTCGAGGTGATGCCAAGGTGGGCGGTGTTTGACAAGTAATTCTTTAAATCTTCAAAAGCTTTTGGCACTTTGTCATCCCACCGGGAAGGGACTTGCTTTAGAATCTTGAAGAATGGCAAGGCCCTTTGTGCCGATATCGATAGGAAACGGTTGAGAGCGCCATCCGACCCGTTAATCTTTGTACCTCCTTCACACTTCGAGGCACCGCATGTTCGGAGGGCCTTGATTTTGTCTGGTTTCGTTAATTCCATCCTTAGATATCATGTATCCCAAGAACTTTCCCGATCGGACCCCGAACGTACACTTCTTTGGGTTGAGTTTCATGTTGGCAAAGCGAAGGACTTCAACACCTCTCTCGTGTCGATTATAAATCGCCGAGAGAGACTTACTCTTAATTAACAAATCGCCTACATAGACTTCCATGCTCCGTCCCAATCAATTTTTCAAAATCTTGTTCATCATTTGCATACGTATGTTGCTCCCGCATTCTTTAAACCAAACGGCATCGTAACGAAACTAAATGTCCCGAAGTCGCTTATGAAAGCTCGCTTTTTCCGAATCTCTCTGGGTCCATAAGGATCGATAGTAACCTCGATACGCATCTAGAAATCCAAAACTTGAACCCTAAGGTCGAATCGACAAGTTGGTCGATCTTGGGGAGTGGGTAAGAGTCTTTTAGGCAAGCTTTGTTTAGATCTCAGAAAGTCGATGCACATCCTCCACCCCCATCGGGCTTTTCACTAAGACCAGGTTGGCTAACTGATCTGATATACTACTTTTTAACGATCCCACTACCAAAGAACTTGTCGACTTCTTTTAATCGCTTCTTTCTTTCTTTACGGTGCGATTTCTCTTCTTTTGTTTCACCGGTTTCTTTGTGGGGTCGACATTGAGCTTGTGCACTGCAATGTCACTGGAGAGTCCCGGCATGTCGTCGGCTTTCCATGCAAAAACATCTCGAAACTCAACCAGGAGATCGACTAACGTCTGAATATCGGGGTGTGGAATCCACTTCCCGACTTGAACTCCCTGGCTTTCTTCTTCTTTCCAAACTCGAACTTCTTCCGTTGGATCGACCGAAACCCAACTTTTGTCCTCTTCCTCCTCAGGGATTAACTCTTCAACCAACACTTGGCCTACACCCTTTCCTTTAATCGTTACTAGGTTGCAGTTCCTGGCCACTGCCACATCTCCCTTTACCTCGTGGGTGCCATGCCATGTGGGGAATTTCATGCTGTTATGGTAGGTGGAGATCACTGCTCTCAAATCATAAAGTGCGGGTCGACCCAATATTACATTATATCCTGAAGGGGCCTTGACTACGACGTACGTCATCTCCATCGTCGCCTTCTCACCATCTCCTACCGTGGTTAACAAGTCGATAGATCCGGCGGGATGGATGGCCCGCCTCAGTAAAACCGAATAGCGGGGTGGACAATGGTGTTATATCTTCATCTTTTAACTTCATTGCCTTGAACGCCGAATAGTATAGGATATTCACAAAGACTCCCGCTATCGATACTGCACTCTCTTTATTAGCCTCGATCGATAATCGCTTCATGACTAAGCCTTCATCATGCCATAAGTACTTGGGACATCGTCTCTAGGTCCATATCCTACCTCTGTTGTGAATTTCAACTTCTTGGCTTCTCTCGATCCGTCCATAACGGGTTGACTTGATCGGGGGCGGTCTAAATCATGTTCCGCCACAATCGTATTCACGCCATATCCGATTCGGTTATCTCCATAAGGATCTCGATTCTGGTCTTCCCTTCTATCGTCTCGACGTTCATCTCTCTGATTATCCTTCTCACGGGCTCGGATGACTGTCTCTACGCCTTTGATTGCCCGATTGGGAGATCGATCTCTTCTTCCATGATAATTCTTCCTCTTATACTCACGACGCCTTTGGGATCATCTTTCTCTCGATCCGCATCTATTACCTCGCCGAGTTGTCCTTCTTGGATGCCAAATCGATATCTCTCTTTAGATCAAAACATTCTTCTCGTGTCATGCCCCACATCTTGGTGGTAATCACAATACTTGTGGGTGTTTTTCCTCTTCTCGACATCCTTTGATATCGGTTTGGGCGTCGAGCAATGTTCTTTTTATCATGATGGCTAGCACTTCTTTCGAGACCGATTAAGGGGGTATGAAGTCTCTATCTTTCAAATTTCCTTCTTCCCAAGTCGATCTGTAATTGGTGCCGCTGTCATCCGATCGAAAACACTCGCTTTCCTTCATTCTTAGGGTGACCTTTGTCCGCCCACGGTGTCGCTTCGAGTTGAGACCAAGCGAGATGGTGTGCAAGCGCACTGCCTCCTCACCTTGGCAAAATTTATGGACTATGTTCACACATTCGTCCATGCTTTCTGGCATCTTTCTAGATAACTTGTCGTATAACTTCATGTTCCTGATCCCTGCAACGAAAAAATTGACCTGAAGCGTCTCATTGAGATTGTGGACTTTCATTGCTTCGAGGTTAAAACGCTTCATATAATCGATAGTTGACTCATTCCTTTCTTGCTTGATGTTGGTCAAATGAGTAGAACTCAGATGAAACTTCTTGTTTCCAATAAACGCGTCGCGAAACTTTTGTCCCAACTGCACGAAGCTAGAAATCGACCCGGGTCTCAGTTTGTGGAACCATTCTCGAGCTCGACCCGTTAACAAAGTGTCAAACGCTCGACACTTCATGGCGTCGTTCGCGTTTCTTAGCCTCATCATCGATATGTATCGATATAGATGATCCTCAGGATCAGTTGTGCCGTCATACGGATCCATTTTTGGGGGTTTGAAGGACTCGGGCATCGGGTAATGCTCGATCTCAGAAACAAAAGGCGACTCAAGCCAATCGATGTCTCGATCCTTACCAATGATACGATTGAACTCGTCTCGTATGCTTTCCTCGACCTTTCTTAAAGGCTTCTCTTGCGCGACCCGCCTCTTATAGTTGGTGGCACTGACTTCTATCTCGTCTTCACATTCTTCTCGAATATCCACCAGCTTCTTCCCCTTCGCGTTTTCTAACTCTTTCTGGCCTGGTTGGTCTAAAGGTTGCCCGTCCGGAAAATCACGGAACCCCTTTTCAACAAATACGGACGCTACGACACGCTTAAGTGCTTCTTCATCTAATGATGCCAAGTGGTCCGCAACGTCCTGCAACTGGGGAGGAAGCTGTGATTTCTGTGTTTGCGCAACTGCAGCCTTAGAACCAGTGGGCTTTTCTAGGACAGTCTGGTTTTGTTCCCCTGCCGGCTCTAGGTCCAGTGTTCTTCATTCGTGACGCGTTCTTCTTTTCGCCGCTTTCTTCTTGTTGACGGCGCCATCGTACTACTCTCTCTCTCTAAATCACCGATAGATAAAAGAAGCCCTCCTTCTAGCGCCAATGATGATGCTAAATAAAGCACCAGTGATGTGTCAAGGTTGTTTAGAATCTAGGGGTGAAAATAGAAAGAAGATGCAATGTGAAAAAGATGGTGCCTTTTATGGAAAGATGGTGGTTTTTATATTGTATGGGTTTGGGTTCAAGAATGTATCTTGAATTGCCTACGTATCTGTTTTGGAATCCAGAATCAAGCCTCAACGTAGTTCCTGGATGTATGTATTTATAGGCACATGTCCCTCTTCTGCCCTACCTTTAGGGCGGTTTTAGTCTATTGACAAAAATGACCTTGGCCTCCTGTCCAAGTTACTTCTTAGATATCAGCTCGATATACATCGACATGGTCATGCCAATGTGGAAGCCTTCTACATAATTAACTCATAACGTAAATAATCTTGATCATGTCGAGATGGCTCACCCGACTCGACATCCTTGTCATACCTGGACCTCTTCCACATTCCAGCTGGACCACTCAGATAATTCCACGTGGAAGGGTGGCATATCGTATCGTCATATATCTTTTCTCGAGCCTTAATTTTTGTTTTGCTCGGGACGAGCAAAAGCTTAAGTGTGGGGGAGTTGTTAAGGGTGATTTTATACGATTTATAACGCTATATTTTATGATAAATTCCCTCATATTTGTATGAATTTGTATAAGAAACAAGTGTTTAATGGAAATATTGAGCAAATGATATTTTAAAAGAGATAATCGCAAAATAGGTTGATTTATGTGTTTTAATTATGATTTTATGATCATTTGGGTGTTATTACATTTTGCGATGTTTTTATGTGTTATAGATACAAGTTTGAGGCTCAAAAGATGCTCAAGAGTTGATTAAGTTCGAGGTAATTGAAGATAAAAGAGATAAAGTTCAAGAAATCAAGATTAAATTCGATCTCGAATCAAGCGTCCAGGAAGTCGAATCAAGCGCCCATGGTGGACGAAGCGTTCTCGGGTTGGACGAAAGTCCCAGAATGGGAAGTTGATTCGAGAATTTTGACGCAGGAGTGGACGCTGGCAGACGGGCGTCTGATCATGACTCGTCCCGACTCGAAGAAAATTACACAATCTGGACGGGCGTTCACCCTTTCCAGACGGGCGTCCATCGGCCGACATGCTGAAACCGACTTAATCTTCTATAAATATCAGCGCGTTTTTCCTCACAACATACGATATATTACAAACCCTAAACCCTAGGGGCGGCTGAGATTTCATTGTTCTTAGTTTTCTAGTAGTTCTAAACACTTTTTATGTTCTTTTACTTCAATAATTCGATCTTCAAGAGGATGCTAAGAGGCTAGGCCTCCATTGAACAAGCGTTGTGAAGCCGTCCGATTCAACAATTCGCTTTCTTTTAAGTGATTATTTTGTGAGTATCTATTACGAGTTGTTCCTTTATCATGCTTTACGTTGTTATTGCAAATTTATATCGAAAGATGCTTGCTTTATTGATTGTTTAATTGATGAAAATCAAGTTAGACTTTAGATCACCACGATAAAGGATAGATATTTGATCTAATTAACGAGAGTTATTAGTATAGATTTCTAGGTTAGAAATTGAGAGATTTCACACCTTGATTTGAGAGCGTTAATCCTTAGATCGAAAGATAGAGATTAATAGACGAACTTGCCTAAGAAATTAGGGTTCATACCTTTGAATAGGTGAATCACAACTTGATTAGTAATCACGAAATAATCTGAATTGAAACTGAATATTGATAGGATAGGTGGATCAATTGCTTGTTCGCTTCGTAAATTATTGATTAAAATCCCTTGAAATTGAATTACTTAGCTTAGTTAGTTCTTTCTACTGCATCTTAGATTTAGTTTAGTTTAAATTGGTTCGAAACATATCCTTCCTGGCTTTAGATCATATGTTCTGTCCAGTTTTACGTTTTAGTTAAGTTTTATTTTCAGTTCTGTTTAGTTTTATCCGCTGTTTAGTTTAGTAATCGTGACATAGGTTAGTTAGGAATAAAAACTAGAAATCACAATCGCCAATTCCCCGTAAGATCGACCCGGCATTAACCACTATTACTACGATCCTTATACTTGAGGTTAACCGGATTATTACTTGTTTTGTGTTAGTAAATTCCGTGACAAGTTTTTGACTTTTGTTGGGGAGATTTTGCATCATTAAAACAAAAGAAAATTTATAAAACCTATACTACCATGCAAAACTACCTCCTAACCGGCCGAATACCAGGTAGTTGCTAGTAAAGTTGGATAAGTACGGGTATCGATCCTCGGAATGGGTATTGGGCATTGAATCTAACTTCATTAATTCCTCTTTATTAACTAAACCTAAACCTAAACTAGAACGGAAAAATAATCGGGCGGAGGATTGTTAATCCAAAGCCAGGAAATATAGTTGCGGACAAAATAAATAAAACTACATCTACGAAAAACAAGAAACTAACTATCAATCGACCAACCATAAACAAACCATGATCAACCTATTCCCAACAACCATCACCCCACCGAAATCAGTCAGATAGACAAACATTCATTCACAAGTTATCTTGGATTATTATCTTATCTAAAGAAGCGTTTCCTCATCCGATTTATCACGCCATTAATTAGTTTACCTTCCGGTCTTAACTAATATCGATACAAATCAAAGATATGGATTGAATCCTAACCTAACAACATTATCCCTCAACTTCCGTTTGTTGGAATAATTATTGTCAATCTCCCTCACGATAATCTAATGACTCTATTAACTTCCGTTATCTAAATTCGATTAACATGCGGCATAAAAACATGAAAGAGAACAAGAACAACATAATGAATTAAACACATGAAAAATCCTATCTTTCCGTAACGGTGATATCCTCAATTCAAATCTAAGATAATCTTGCATCGAATTAATCAAATTGTGGTTCCTCGTAAACCTAGATATTTAACCTCACGAACTTCCGTTATGTATAGATTAAAGATCTAATCTTCCCTATGGTGATCTAAACTACACCGACTTCCGTCATACGGTAGCATCAAATCATGCAATCATCTTCCGATTTATATGCATAAACAAATAAACATAGGAAAAGAAACAACTTTAAATAAAATAACTCACAAAATCATCCATGGAAGAAATCAAGAAGGCTGCTGGAAAAAGATTCACATGGTCGCTCATGGTTTGACACTTTAACCCATCTTCATGCGACAAGAAAGAAGAAAAAAAGAAACAAAATAAAAGACCTAATCTAACCGGATCACCCGAGCACAAGGCTCGGGTGATCCGCCTTGAAACCGCCCGAAGTTGCGGTGTGTAAAATTGTGTAATTAGGGTTTGTATGCATCTTTGTATTTATAAGAGGAGTAAGTCGGCCGATCAAGAGTTTAAGTCGGTTGCTTACAGATTACCGTGGCGGACGCTCGTTTACCCATATGGGCGCCCGTCCAGGGTGTGCGACGGAGCATGGACGCACGCGTTTATGCCGATCTTCAAGACTCTGTACATGTTTTTGCCTCCTGGACGCTTTGGTTTACCTCTTGTCTGCATGGGAATATTTATTGGCATAAAACTTCTAAAATTCATATCTTGAGTTGTAGACCTCCAAAAATTATGATCCGAATGTCATAAAAAGCTCTCGGAAAACTCTACAACTTTCATTAAGGACTCTTCTTCGAAAAACGCTTTTTGATTAGCCCGTCGATTATTTAAGTCGTTTTCGGATTTTCCCAAGCTTTATTTCATCTTCATCCTCTTGTATCTCTTTCTTTCCTTTTTAATCTTCAATCAAACATCATTTAGACCTCTTCCATTCCACATTTGTGCACCTAAAAGATGACAAAACCGAGCAAAACGTAAAACCATACAAAATAGATAATAAAACCACGATATTTACTCGATTTTGCATTTTAACTATTCAAAACGTCATTTGCTCAATTAATCGATTATAATGCTCGAATTCTACTAAAAACATCCATATATGGGGAATATTGATATAAAATATATCCTTATAAAACGTATAAAATCACCCTTAACAACTCCCCCACACTTAAACCTTGCTCGTCCCGAGCAAGACAAAACATAATCATCACTCGAGACAAATAAACACTTATGCAAATATAAAACATATTCAAGTAGTTTAGAGGTTCACCCAAGTGCGTGTGTGCATAGCCATAGTAAATTTCCACTAAATCCACACTTGAAATTGATTCAAACAAAACTAGCCAACATCCCATTTAAATTAGAAATATAAAAATGATTATAACATGCACCTCACAAAACATACTTATTCCTAAAAGATAATAGGGAGCATTTAAAATATTTCCGACACACTTAGAGGATAGTCCCTACAACATATCTTTCAGTTTATTCTGGGGATAGTTAGCAGATAACTAAGGTTTCCAACCATCTTTCCACAATACCATTCACTAATTTTTCTTAAAGTTCAATCAATTCCACATGTATAGCACATATGCCCTCATTCCCAGCAATAGGATGTTTCGTGATAACACCCTAGCTGGACTATTATCATCAGGCAGTCGGGAGCTATTAACCTCATAGTGGTATAGGACATTTCGAGATAATGCCCTACCGCACTCAAATCATTGGCAGCTACTTCCGACACTTATATATATATAATTCATATTATTCATCTTAGATTGGTATACA
Source organism: Gentiana macrophylla (assembly GCA_026214975.1). Lineage (NCBI taxonomy): Eukaryota > Viridiplantae > Streptophyta > Magnoliopsida > Gentianales > Gentianaceae > Gentiana > Gentiana macrophylla. The sequence goes on from CM047815.1 coordinate 89,169,291, forward strand.
AACATTAAATTATATCCCTCCTATCACATTCAAACCTTCAGATATTCACAGTATGTCATACTTTAATTCTAAATACAAACTATTAAAATTTCCAAAATTAGTATGCAAACAAAGAATCATGCGATAATCATCAAAAAAATCTCTAATCAAATGGGCATAGCTTTAAAATATAGCTCATTATCTACTATGGCACGTGAAAAATAGTGTCGGGTGAAACAACTAAAATTACTAAATATGCAGAATAACGCATCAATGATATAAGAACTCAAATGAAGACATGCAATGCTTACTTTTCATAGAAATATAATAGTATGGCAAATGAATGTAGATAACACATAAGCCATTCCCCTCCCCCACACTTAAATTGCAACTTGTCCTCATGTTGTGCAGAATTAAAGAAAAGATAAAAGAACTTAGCTGATTTGGTGATGATATGAAGATAGGCTGAAAAAGACAACAATGGTGATATCATATGGAGTCCTTCCCAGCTTCAACTCCCAAAGGTAGCTTCGACAAAAACAACTAAAGATGTGCCTGCACCACTTGAAAAACATGGCAGTATCTCGGGGACACGGGGGAATATAACAAGCAACAATAATGATATAAGCACATGGTATAATTGCTCAGATGGAAAAATCACCATACAGGGAAAACACAGGACACCTAAGCGTCAAATAAGCCACAGAAGCTTGTAATACAAATAATGTCCACATGTGCATAAAGCTCATATAAAGATGGAACACATATACATGGAACATTACACAACAAGAGGCTAGTGCAACTACATGAAAATATATTACAATGCAAAATACATGATATGCAATCCTAAAAATAAAAATAAATAAAAATAAATTCGACAGCTCAGCCGAGCAAGTTGACCCTCGCCAACTCTACGGTGACTACGGCCTATGCAGAAACTAAAATAAAAACGAGGTAGTATTACGGAAACCGACAGTTAACTACACTCAAGAAAAATAAAAGAAAAATAGAAAAACAATGCAACTAGATGACATGCAGCTAAATGATATGCATCTAAGTGATATGCAAAAATAAAAGAAAATAAAAGGAAGAAAACTAGCCCACTCATTTGCAACACGACATATATATAATAAACGTCTACCAAATAATGACAGGTTACGATAAACGACAGTGCTGTTCATTACATGCAATGTAGACGCGCTTTAAGACTCATTGAAGGTGATAGCATTATGGAAATCAACAGTTAGCTATACTAAACAGATATAACTCATATGGCCTGGACGTAGCATATGGAAAACCGACAGTAGCTACCCATATGAACTACAAAAACAACAAGGAAGCACATAAGTCTCAAAGCTTAAAAGATTCATCACAAATGGTATGTAGCATACGGAAACCGACATTAGCTACTAAATAACAATAAAACGATTATAAGCGTCACGAGAACCGACAGTAACTATAACATGCATGGGTGAATCATGTAAATAAAAAAAATTAATCAATTATTCAACATGGATTCATAGATGGAAAGGTGTAAACATGCAAGTTCAGATCATCTACGTAAAAACAATTAGCCACAGAAGCTCAAATTAAAGTATCCATATCAAATAAAGCATTAAAAATCAAATTGAGAAGAAATCTGGAACCTGGACTGGCGTTCACTAATTCAAACGGGCGTTTAAAACTTATGCGCAGCCGGACGGGCGTTTAGATATATGGGCGCCCGTCCTGGTTCTTGAAAACGAAAATGTAGCGATACGTTTTGGAACGGACGAACGTCCAACAAACCGTAAGCTCGTTTACTCGCATGTTAGGGGATCGGGCGGGCGTTCACTTACTTGAACGCCATTCCAACAATCAATTTGCATAGAAAACGCAGAAACACAAAGAAACCCTAATTTCTTAAAAGATCATACATCAAATATCACAGAGCGCACCACATCAAATTAAAGCACAGAGGTTAGACTAGATACAAACAAACATATAGTTCACGCTTTCACAAATCGAGTAAAAACTTTTGCACATTCTTAACCCAACGGTTATCGAAACACAAAGAAAATAAAACTTTCGATTTGTTAAACGCTACTTTTATTGAAATAAAATAAAAACAAATAAAGCGTAACAAAATAGAAAAATTAACGATGTAAGATTCAACAAAACACCGATTCCCGGCAACGGCGCCACTTTTGTTGGGGAGATTTTGCATCATTAAAACAAAAGAAAATTTATAAAACCTATACTACCATGCAAAACTACCTCCTAACCGGCCGAATACCGGGTAGTTGCTAGTAAAGTTGGATAAGTACGGGTATCGATCCTCAGTGAATTGGGCTGTAGAATCTAACTTCATTAATTCCTCTTTATTAACTAAACCTAAACCTAAACTAGAACGGAAAAATAACTGGACGGAGGATTGTTAATCCAAAGCCAAGAAATATAGTTGCGGACAAAATAAATAAAACTACATCTACGAAAACAGTAAAACTAACTATCAACTGACCAACCATAAACAAACCATGATCAACCTATTCCCAACAACCATCACCCCACCGAAATCAGTCAGATAGACAAACATTCATTCACAAGTTATCTTGGATTATTATCTTATCTAAAGAAGCGTTTCCTCTTCCGATTTATCACGCCATTAATTAGTTTACCTTCCGGTCTTAACTAATATCGATACAAATCAAAGATATGGATTGAATCTAACCTAACAACATTATCCCTCAACTTCCGCTTTGTTGGAATAATTATTGTCAATCTCCTCACGATAATCTAATGAATCTATTAACTTCCGTTATCTAAATTCGATTAACATGCGGCATAAAAACATGAAAGAGAACAAGAACAACATAATGAATTAAACACATGAAAAATCCTATCTTTCCGTAACGGTGATATCCTCAATTCAAATCTAAGATAATCTTGCATCGAATTAATCAAATTGTGGTTCTCTCAGTAAACCTAGATATTTAACCTACGAACTTCCGTTATGTATAGATTAAAGATCTAATCTTCCTATGGTGATCTAAACTACACCGACTTCCGTCATACGGTAGCATCAAATCATGCAATCATCTTCCGATTTATATGCATAAACAAATAAACATAGGAAAAGAAACAACTTTAAATAAAATAACTCACAAAATCATCCATGGAAGAAATCAAGAAGTCTGCTGGAAAAAGATTCACATGGTCGCTCATGGTTTGACAAATTTAACCCATCTTCATGCGACAAGAAAGAAGAAAAAAAAAACAAACAAAATAAAAGACCTAATCTAACCGGATCACCCGAGCACAAGGCTCGGGTGATCCGCCTTGAAACCGCCTGCCAAGTTGCGGTGTGTAAAATTGTGTAATTAGGGTTTGTATGCATGCTGTATTTATAAGAGGAGTAAGTCGGCTGCATCAAGAGTTTAAGTCGGTTGCTACTGATTACCGTGGCCGGACGCTCGTTTACCCATATGGGCGCCCGTCCAGGGTGTCTGGAGACGAGCATGGGCGACGTTTATGCGATCTTCAAGACTCAGACATGTTTTTGCCTCCTGGACGCTGGTTTACCTCTTTGTCTTTGCATGGAATATTTATTGGCATAAAACTTCTAAAATTCATATCTTGAGTTGTAGACCTCCAAAATTATGATCCGAATGTCATAAAAAAGCTCTCGGAAAACTCTACAACTTTCATTAAGGACTCTTCTTCAGAAAACCTTTTTGATTAGCCCGTCGTATTACGAGTCGTTTTCGGGATTTTCCCAAGCTTTATTTCATCTTCATCCTCTTGTATCTCTTTCTTTCCACTTTAATCTTCAATCAAACATCATTTAGACCTCTTCCATTCCACATTTGTGCACCTAAAAGATGACAAAACCGAGCAAAACGTAAAACCATACAAAATAGATAATAAAACCACGATATTTACTCGATTTTGCATTTTAACTATTCAAAACGTCATTTGCTCAATTAATCGATTATAAGCTCGAATTCTACGAAAAACATCCATATATAGGGAATATTGATATAAAATATATCCTTATAAAACGTATAAAATCACCCTTAACACTGCTTTGAACGGCATCAATCCACGCTTCTGCTGCTCCCAACAGAAAACTGACTGCTAGTTGTGCCATCTCTATCTCAGGAACATGTATGTTCCTACCGGCTTTCTCGAATCCTCTTATCCATTCCTCTGCTTTAGAATGCTCCACATTACCAAAGAAGTTCTCAACTCGATTTCTCCTCAATCTTGTATACCAATCCACCGATGGTGTGTGCTCAAAAGCCGGTCTAACTGGTAGGTGAACCGGGGGGTAACCAAAAGGTACATGTTGCGATCATCATTGTTGCATGGGTAAGATGGGATTACTTGAGGCTCAGTCTGATACGGATGGTACCCCTGATAAAACTGGTGTTGTTGAGGCTGATGAAAACCAAAGGGTGGATGACCAACGCTTTGCTGGTGGTCAAAGCGTGGTGAAGGTGGTACTGTAGGTTGAGGAACATGACCTACAGGAGGAGGGTAAAAGACCTGCTGCTGAGAATACACTGGCGGGTAAGCACTAGATGGTGGGGGATACATATTGGTCACTGGTGGAGGCACACTAATCGGTGGAAAGTCGCCAACTACAGTGACACGAATAGGTGCTTGTCCAGGCTCTCCATAAATGTAGTTGTATCTTGGCGGTGGTCGGGGTGGCAGATTCTGATGCGGCCTTGGTGACTCATCTTGTTGAGACCGTGGTGTAGGCGTGGCTGTATGGGTTGGTGGTGAAAGACTCAAACGAGGCGAAGGATTCTGCCTCACAAATCCGCCCCCTACTACGGGCACTGGGCTCCCTGCCCCTTGACTAACCCCTGAGCTCCCAACTCCACGAACGCCTCTCCTTGTCGTTACCATGCTGAAAGATCAAGAAAACCAGACGTTACTAAGGATATAAAGAAACTTATCTTAAAGAAAGGAAGTCTAAAGAACGCTTTTCTCTGATACCAACTGTAACGCCCCGTTCCCAGACACCGAGTCCTTATCCGGAAAAGGAACGTTCGGCACGTATAAAATAAAAGTAAATTCATTTTATACGTAAGCCTCTACTACGTCGTATCAAATTAAAGGCAAAACGGAAGCAAAACTCGGGTATATAAAATTTTTCCCAAAATTAAAGAGTAGAAAAGAAATCTAAGGGTAGAAATGTAAATTATTACATTTGGAAAAGTAATGCGAAATCCCAAAAGATGAATCGACAAATCGTCAAAACCGGTGGTCTACCTCAAAAGTAAGGAAAGTACAACCAAAGAAAAGCAGAAAAGAAGCATCTTGATTCTTCAACGAGCGGCGTCAAACGTCATCGTCAAACTCTTCCTCGAAAACCTGTTCGTCTTCTCGTCCCCAAACACATAGAAAAAGTATGCATTCGAGGTAAGTACAACGTACTTAGAAAAAAAGAGAAGCTATGGAAGCAATCATAGTCATAACGAAAAGATAATTATTTAATTAGTTGATTAAATGAGACCAACTCCATCTAGGGTTCACTTCATGCTCATCAACACGTTGTGACTAATCTGCTTAACTTAGCCTATCTATGTTACAACCGCACTCAAGGGCACTATGTGCATCCGCCTCAGCAGGGTCCCTCTGTACTTAGGGTCTTTGACCTACAGAGTTCTTCTACCTCGGGGACACTCTTTTGCAACATATTAGTGGATCACACCAATACCCACGAAGTCTAGAAAAGGTAGACTCCGATAGCACGCACACCTCCTCACAGTGAGTCCCTCCGTGCTTAGGGTCTTTTGACCTACGAAGTTCCTCCACCTTCGAGAGGTAGCACATGCATCGCGATTTAGCCTGGTGCCTAGCCAAGAGAGACATGTTGTTTAATCTTTTACTAGTCACATACGTTGTTTATTAAGTTATTAACTAGCCACCTAAGTGTTTTCAAATAATCTCCTCACACATACTACTCTCTTCCTGTAGACCACTAGACACGGACAAGTCCTAGCACATACACGACATTGATGAATCCTAATTCATCAAAGCAAAAGCCTATCATGTTCTTCCGACGGATCCGAACTTCAACTCCCTTTAAGAGTACATTCGGTGTTTTAACCGAACGAATCGAAGCTCAATTCAGCTTGTCTATGTTTATACCATATTAACATATCATATATAAAGGTTTCATGTAGTTAAAGCATGTTTTCAAAGTGAACATCAACTAACATAGAAAGGAGGCGTTATAAAAGCTGGGCGCCCGTTTAAAGACTTGGGCGCCCGTTCAAGCTTACTGGGCGCCCGTCCAAAATAGTGGGCGCCCGTCCACCAAACCCATTTCAATCTCGAATGTAAATTGCACCTCGAGACGCCCGTCCAATACAACCAGACGCTTCGTCAAGGTGGAACCTAAAGTGGACGCTTTCGTCAAAATACCGACGCCTGCTTCACCTGGTTCGACCTAAACCCTAACTTCATCACCATGCGATTTCCGGATCGTATTTCAACCAAAACCAGAAAAAGACAACACATTGAGCACATAAACCTCATCTAACTCTACCATAACCTCTATAGACAATTACCAAAGCAACAACTCAAAGCTCTAACACATAAATTGCCTTAGATCATGATCAATTCCTTATAGCCAACAATTGAATTCATAGGACTGGTTTTCCTTACCTTAAGCAGCCAGAACTGATCCAAACAACCCTCAAAATCTTTGCTTTGCAACGAATCGATACCAAAGCGATGCTCTTATCACGACGATTCGAAACTCTTGCGTGATCTCAAAACGTTAACGGATGCTTCAATTATCAAGAAAACTGTCTTTTCTCTCCTCAAACTTGCGCAGAGATGGGGAATTCTTAGACTGAATCTTTCTGATTTGTAAGTTAGGTCTTAACTTAATAAATGAGTTAATCTTTTCCTTAATTGCCCTTGATCACTAAAAACTAAATTTTCTTTTAATTATATATATAAAACTCGAAATTATATATATAAAAATGTCCAAATAAATAACTCCAAATAATAGGAAACCGAAACTAATATTTCGTTTTCGCAAAAAGACACGTCTGCCCTTTCCCGAAAATCGGAATATTACACTGTTTGACCTGAAAAAAAAATGTCAGATGTTACAGTGGCCTGATTTTTAAATTTCTCCACAGAAGTTGCTCGCCTCCTCGATACACGTCTTTATTTATAATACAATTAAGAGGGTGAGGAAGCTGCGTCTAGCTTGGAGTTTTGACGATTATTTTTTTTATTTAATTTGTAAAGCCCCTTCTAGCTCTTATTTTCTTTTGACGTCAGTTCTTTTAATTAATAATTAATTTAGGATATCTTAAGGATTAAGAAATGATTCTCAAATGAAATGCAGATTTTCTTTGGTCAAAGTCATATACTAAAGGAGAGTGACGATACAGGGTTTCACTCCCTCCACGTGTTGTCTATCGGCTGGTCATCACATCATGAATTGGCTCCAGGGCATTTATATCAACATCCGTATTCGACACAACGACTATCGACATGAGAGCAGTGTGAGACGACAAGTCCATAAGGACAGAGTCCACACCAGCTAGCAGTGTAGGACAACGAGTCTAGAGCCGATCACCGCAGGTCGGAAGTATCGACATCGAGGACAGAGTCCGCACCAGCTGTCCAAGCCCATTAACAGCGGTAGCTTGGGCAAGGGTTTAAGGCCCATTAAAGGGTAAGTTTGACAATAACATAAGCCGACTTAACATAGGGTTTAGGCAAGTGTTGTCATTATAAATGCCCCAATCCAGGAACTACGTAAGGCTTGATTCCTGGAACATAACAGAATACGTAGGCAATCTAAGATACAGTCTTAGACTCAGCCGCAAATACAAAAATCCGTCACCACGTTCTTTTAGGCATTAGGGTTTGGGTGTGTTCATCACTAGATTCCATTAGGGCCCGGATTATTCAAGGTGACATAATTTGTCATCGTCAGAGAGCAAGTAGTTTAACTCAAGTGATAATTGGTTTAACAATGATTAAAGAGATCAAATGTTCAATTATGAATGACTAAGGAGATCAAAAGTTTGATTATTCTTTGAGACGTCATGTTGAAAGTGTTGAGAAATCAACTAGTTTACGCAGCAGAATTTAAAACTTTGATTTCCTACCTCAAGATCGACTTCATTTAACACAATAAACTCATTAAGTAGTTGACGGCTATTACATTGGTTAATCTAATAGATCGACGCTTTAACCGTCAATGGAGAGTAGTAGTTCGCGCAAGCCGTCCACGTGTCTGGCCTCTAACGATATCCGCACGAGCACCTCACCGGAATCCTCTTTGGATTGCTACTAGAAAAATCCGGTTGCTAGACCGGCATTTTCTCTCTCTAAAACTCTCTAGAAGAAGTTCTTTATTTTTCACAAGAACTATTAGCTCTTGGAATTGTAATGTACAAAAGAGCTAGCCAACCCCTCTCTTATATAGGAGAGTGGTGCGCCCCTATGTCTTCCCAAACTGATTAGGATTAGCTTCTAGTAAACTGATGAGAGAAAAAAATATTTTTCTAATAAAATAAGGAAAATCACTTTGATTGATTTATCTCTTCTAATTTAATATCTTATATTAAATAAATCTAAGATATTTTCAATATCTAATATTGAATATCTTTATCTTATTACCATAAATTTATTTTTTCAAAATCAATTAATATCCAATATTAATATATGATAATCATATTAATTAAATCGCACAATCCAAGTGTATTTTATACACATGTGACTTGCGCCCCATATTGCCAATATTGGCATCCGGATATTCTTTAATTAATCAATATAATTAATATCTTGTATTTAATTTATTCATAATAAATAAATACCGTCATATTAATTTATTCACTATAATACTTTATAGTCGAGATAAACTTTCCTTATTTCGTTATCACTATAACCGCATTTTAATCCGGCTAGATTTTCTTATGTGTGTGACCCGATAGGCTTCCGAATATGTTGGCCGTAGACACAAAGTGCAAATTATGAAAATGCCCTTCATACCTAACGATCACGGGATAGCGTTTAACAACACACCGTGACCCCCAATCATCGGAAGAGTCAAAATCAAATGACTACTACCTTCCATGTGAAACAGTTACCGTGTAAATAAAATCTTATCGTTGTTATAACATGCATACAATCGTATCTTGAGTGTCAGTGCATCAACGATAGTATCTTATAATCTGGATATCATGCGCTCTCGGAATAACTCATTTACTCCCACTTTGCAAAGATTCACGAAAGATAGACATTCCTTATAAGAAAACCATTTCGGATATTTACTCCTACTAATAGGATACGCGATTTCCGGACGAACAAAAATGTATCCTACGCATGCTTCAATATCGCACCCAATCACTATCGCATGATCGCCCCGTGGCTAGGGAAAATCTCAACAGTGTCAAAGCACGACAATCCACACTGTGATGCTATGAAGACTCGGTCTCGTGGATAATTACACAACCGTCACATACCGCGACACTTAATGTAAGTGGGTCGGACCTAACGTCTTTAATTCTCTAATACACTTCCACGCATACCCAAGTGTCTCAACACTTCGATAGACAAGATCTATCCCTATCTTCAATAAGATAGAAGACATCTAATACGTGCTAGTCTAACCATACTATTAATATCCTGTTTGACAGTATATACGACTAGAGAAATTTAAGTATCAAACTTATTAAAGTGATTCAAGATCTTATCAACCATAATCACTATCATGGTTTCTCTATCACATTTTAATACTAAGGACGTTACTATATATACAATAACATAATTGGTTCATAAAGATAAACAACATATATAATAACAAAAGTGTTTTTAATTAATCATAATAAAAGTCATTACATGAACTAAATAACCTGTAAACGACCCGACCCGGTCGGAGCCGGTCCGATCCGATTGGGTTTAGGACACCTATTCAACAGAAAGAGCCTTTGATAAGACCTTACCCAATGAATAAGAAAATCAGTATTTGCAAACACGAGCCGAGCCGAGCTCCGAATTAGTTGAGTCGGTTGGTTCCGAATACCGGAAGCATTAAGAAAAGAAAAAAAATACTGAAGGACATTCACTTATTTAATAGCTATAAATTGAAATATATTATGACAACACGAGTCATTAAATTTACTATTTCGATTACCTGAGGCTGTTATTTATGCTTAAAGTCTCCGATATTCGTAATCAACTAGTCCGACTATTTCAGAGATCGTTTCGGGTCGTGCCGGCCATTATTTTCGTATCAGTTTCCAAAAGGCAGTCGTTTTTCAAGGTGTGTATGCCATCATTTTCACCGTGTGAAACAGTGGGAAAAAGTAGCCATAGTTTTGTCATGACTCATAAGAACGTAGTCATTTGTCGATCTCCCCATTACACCTGCTCTTGCGTCTTTCTTATTATCTTTCTGTTTTCAATCAAAACAATTTTTATTTTTTTTTACCACTTTGTTTACAATTTTTTCTTTTGACTTCTACATATAATCCTTTTTTTTTATTTTTATTATTATTTTTTTTTGAATCACCTTGGATATGGCTTAAGTGGTGGCGTGAGTGTGTAAGCGGCGTTGCACTATGTTCTGGAGAGTCACGATTCGATTCTCAGTAAAGGGGTTGATTCAGATTGATAACACCCTTCAGATCATAGATGATTGTAAAGCCAAATTCGTATTGGAATACTGCGTTCTCGATTAACATCTCCCCACATTTCATGGGATCGTAGTGAGGGGCGTAATGTTGTGGTTCAACATTTTTATTTATTTATTTTTTCGAGTGGATACATATAATCTTTTATATTTAATCAATCTTGTGACCCTATACGTTTTACATGTCAATCTAATATTACAAATAAATTAAATAATATCATAAATGGATGACATCGTTATCATGGGTGCATGAATTGTGTTATTGTGTAACGCCTGCTCCCTAGAACACCGAGCCTTATCCTGGAAAGAAGCGTTTCACAAATATTATCGAATAAATTCAATAATATATGTAAGTCTTACGTCATACATCAGAACTAAAACGATGCGGAAGTTAAAACGACTCGGGAAGACAAAAGATCGAACACACGGTTTTCAATGCTGTAAAACTAAATCCAATAAACAATACTAAACATCCAACGTTAAATCCAAAAGAACTTAAACGGAACTAATCCAAAAGAAAGACAACATTGTCTGAAACTAAGTCAACAACATTATTGAAAGAAACCAAAAGTAAAAGAACTAAGTCTTCAAGAGCTCAATCTCACACATCCTCGTCAAAGAACTCATCCGCATTAGCAACCTGTTCATCTTCTTTGGGGAAAGAGAAAGACAAACAACAAGTAACGGGGTAAGTACATAAGTACTTAGTAACGCGTAGAAAATCGTATGACGTCGGTCTCATAAAGAAATAAAAGCAACGCCGTCTTTTATTAATTCATTCCGTTATTAACTCTAGCTAACTATCACATTATGTTCATAGCATAACATGCGATTCCAAAAGTATCTAGCTTAGCTCAAGTTTATTACATCATGAATAACAAGGGCACTACGCCTAGTAATATGATGTACTAGGACAACTGGGTGCAACTACTTAGAGACACGCTCTAGTAGCCCTGGGAATATCTGAGTCCCGATAGTGTGATGACCGGCAAAGTGCACCAGACGCTTTATCTAGTCAATCGATTGACCGGCGTGGGTACAGTCTACTTTGTCTGGTCAGAGAACACATCGCGATATTGTACTATGCATTACCAAGCATTGCATGATGTTTAAGATTATTAATCTAACACATATGTTTGATTAGACGTTTAACTAGCCACCTAAGTTGATTCACAAAAAGGCTCTCCTATCGCCTACTCCTCTTCTTAAGACCACTGCACTCTCAACAAAACCTAGCACATACACGACATCGATAAACCCTAGCTTATCGAAGCACAAAGCAAATCCAAAGCTTTCGACGGTCCCACACTTCATCTTTTTAGGGAATCCACGTGGTGCCGAAACTAAACGCATCAAAAGCTAATTCAAGGCTTTGTCACATAAGGTTAAACAGTAAAAACATGATTATGAAGCTCAAACCCAAGCGGACACAGCATGTTGAAAACAGATTAAGTAGGTCGACGCCCGTCGACCCCCAAGAACGCCGTGTCGCTTTGGACATGCGTCCACCAACCCCCAGACGCCCGTCCAAGAAAATCAGCCACATCCTGTATCTAAACTGAACCCTTAAACGCCCGTCCGAAATACCCGGCAAACGCTGTCTGATGCGCGGCTACCTCGACGCCCGTACGCCTTCTTACGCAGACGCCCGTCCGCTGAATTTTCCTGAAATTGCGCAATCACGTAAACGCGATTTCCAACCCAAATCCAACCCAATCTCCAACCAAAACAGATTCAAAACCACGAAAATAAACATACAAATTGCTCTATAACTTTATGACACCTTAATCATACGATAAGAACACCACGTTACCTTAAATTTGCGTGCTACTACGATCCAAAGCTTCAACCCGTCAAAAGTTTAACCTTTAACTCCAAACCTATAAACGATCAATCCAAAGGCGATCACTACGATGTTTATACTCAGAAAAACGCGGCTTAACAACGATGGTAAACAAACCCTAGTATCAAGAACGATGAGGGAAAAACTTACGTTAACGGATTTAGGGATTGTTGATATCAAAACGATCCTCTTCTCGCGGTGATCCTTTCTCTCTTGAGATGTCTGCGGTTTTTATCAACGGATTAGCCTCGAAATAGGTTAATTTAGGTAAAACAACAACTAGGTAAAACAACATCCTTTCTCAGTTTGATTTTTTACGTAAAACAACAACTAGGTTAATTTAGGATTAGTTTTCCTTTTATAATCCCAATTAAATCTAATTATTTCTTATTAATTAAATCCAATTAATCATTTTCCTTTTCTTTTCCCTTTTCTTTTAATCCTTTAAAACAAAACCAAATATTCAGATTTTTCGTGAAAAGACAAGGATGCCCTTTTTAGAAAAATCGGGATATTACATATTGATACAACAATTATCTATTTTTATATCGATACTATATACATCACTCTCTCCGTTTAATATTTTAATTTGAATGTCAAAATGGCTAAAAAAACCTTAGTCTATAATTAATATAGTGTTGTATTTATCTCTCAGTCTTTAATAAATAAGGGTAGATGTGAGAAAAACACAATAAATTTTGTATTGAAATTATAACTGACTCAGTTATTTTGAAACAAATCTTTTTAGCAACTGACTCATTTATTTTAGGACGGGGCACAATGGGCCAGCCCTAGTGGGCGGGTCACCGTTGGGAGCTCCATTCTGTCCTCTGACCCGATTTTCAAAACACCAGGTTACATCGTGATTGTTCGTGTGGAGGGTGAATCATTTCGATCTTTAAAGAATCTTTGGGTCGTTATTTTCCAACAAGGCAGTCATTTTGTAAGTTGTGTATGCCATCTTTTTCACCGTGTGTGAAACAACAGAGGGGAAATGAAGCTCTAGTTTTGTCACGACTCATGAGAGTCTTTGTCGCACTTTTTTAATTTTTTATTTATTTTTTTATTACCAATTTAATCTTAATTTTATTTTACAATAATTTCTATTATTATGTTATAAATATACACGTAATATGTGAAGTAATCGTAATATGTTTTTGTATCGTAAAGCTACTATGACATGTCCTGATTTTATTAAACAATATTGCATTAGATACTTGTTAAATTAAAATGCATCAGCCGATTAAGATAAATATCATTGGCTTAAGAGGAAATACTACAGTCCAGAAAACTAGACGGTATTGTTTACCGTTAAATCAATATTAAAATAATAGTAACCGTTGGATTGATTTGATGTACTATATATTACTTATTGTGTATTATAAAATATATTTTAACTGGTCATCTATTACAAATAAAAAAGAAAAACAACAATCACGTTACAAAAAAAAATTCCGTCACAATTTTTTTTCATCCTCTTCTTCTTGTACCCTCTTTTTTTTTTCTTCAAAATTCATCTTCTTCCATGTATATTTCGATATGCTTTAATTTCATTTCGGGTGGTTTCGCACAACAAATTAGTATCAAGGCCATTGTTTGTTTAGAAGTCCAACACAGAAAATTGCTCAAAATAGATTTGTATTTATTCCATTGAATAGTTCTCGATTTTTGAAGTCCAACGCAACAACGGTGGGAAAAACGGATCTCAGAATTGCGAGACATCATTGGTCAATGTCTTTTTTTTTTTCTCTTCTTCTTGTTTGTAGTATTACCGGGTGAAGAAGAAAGATCTGACCCGCCCATTGACCCGACCCAGTTTAGGAGGTTAAATAATTGATTGTGTATGTTATTGTACACATTAACTATGGTGTATTAAAAAAATGATCCAACGTATACGATTATTTATATTTTTTTTAACGACAAAGATTAATAATCTGAACAATTAAATCGAATCAGTAATGCTCCCCGCTTTAAGACGACTATCTAAAGCCGACATATACTTGTGTCTTACATAACAGAGGAGGATAAGAACACAAAAACAAAAGGACTTTGAACATCCAGTAGTTTTATTAATTCATAGTAACCATATCCATGATTTTCTATCCTATTCTGTGTTAGGGAAGGATTGAGCAATTTGTTTTATTTATGTGATCGGATTTTGAAACTACAAAAAAAAAAAAAAAAAAAAAAAAAAAAAAATCCTAATGCGGTTACTGGAGCATAAAACAACATTTTTTAACGATAAAACAATATTTTTTAACAACATAAATTGCATCGATTTAATTCTTAAAAACAAACTTCTCGAATCTCATTGGAAATCACGTGGCCCTCCACTGGATCATGTAGATCCACCCCTATTCTTTTTTGCTTTATTTTTTTAATAAATACAAATTATGATCGAGTACTAACTATCTTAATCGAAACGATAAAAACTCACACACCGATCTCTTGTTTCGAATGCCATTTGTGTACTCTCGCATGGTGTCTTGATGAAGTCATACAAATTCGGGAATTCCTTTCCTTCCGCATGCACCTGCTTATCTTATCTGACAACATTTCGGTCACGGAAATGAGTTATTTGTGAGAAATTTGAGATTGAGAGATGGATATTATTGAGAATTTGACAAATACCCAAAATTTTGAGAATATATAATTTCAGGTCGTTTAAACACCCTTTATTTCTTTTTAGGTCGAGTCAGATCTGAATTTTTTTTTAAGTCCCCCGTGAAAAAATTCAACTTCACCCCTAAAATTCCACGGCTCGTGGAAAAATTAATCTCACCCGGAAATTCAACGGCCATGTGGAATTTTCCTGGTGAAGTTGAATTTTTTTACGACTTAAAAAATATCGATCTCATTTTCGACGCGAAATGAAATAAAAGATGTTAAAACGACCTGATCTTATAATTTCTCCAAATTTTTCCTAACATATGAAAATAACTGTTTCTGGATCTTTCCTCTGAATTCAGATAACGTGTACGAAATTCCCTTTAGAAATTGACAACAATTAGATGGGTCAGTTAGAGGTTGCCATCGATGGGATATCAAGGATCTCTGGAAAACAATTTCCCTCGTTATTGTTAAAAAAATATAAATTTCATTGATTGATATACAATGTTTTCATAATGAATGATGCTAAAAATTTAGCTGTGAGTGTGCGTATTTAGGATTAACGAGGAGGGTAGAGCGGTAGAGTCATGTTTCAAAGTCGCGGTCGCGGTAACCGACTCGGAGACCACCGAATCACATGTATCGTCGCGTATCGGTATCGTTTCGGGCGAGACGGGTTTTGTCCAATATAAAATGATTTAAAAAATTTGAAAAAAATTTCAGGCCGAGTCACTGTAGATATCGGATTGACTCGGCCGAGTCAGGCTGAGTTTTGCCGAGTTAGGCCGAGTTTTGCCGAGTCAGGCCGATACATAACCGAGTCATGTCTAAATCGAGATAAATCCGTAACTTTGTACCGGTAAGCTTCGAGTCGGAGTCGACTCGGCCGAGACTTTGAACCATGGGTAGAGTTGACGAATTCTTCGTGAAAATTTAGTGTGAGTACTGCCTACCATGCTCAACTTAACACGTTATGTAAGAAGGAGTGGAAAACTATATGAGGTATTAAAGGCGCACAAAGAGGTAATTTATTGCTTTGGTTTATTATTCGGCGTGGTGTCTAACCTAAGGCGACCTTTCTTGCGCATAGACATGTGTTGGAACAGGGACACATGCATGTGTGATATGCCAAGCGCATACGTGGACCTTGTTACATGCTTTTTGGGACTGTGGATGGGTTCAATTGTAGTGAAAAGTGCAGTGGAAAACGGTAGGCGATGGCACGTTTTTAACGAAACAAGTGTGAGTGTGTGGGTGGATGACTATCTCAAATAGGATGGGGGGGGAGGTGACATTGTACATTGAAATTCTTTATTTCGTGAGATTATTCTGATAACTTTTATGGAAGAGATAGTTTTTGGGAAAACTTAAAGCTTTCGTTGAAGGAATAAGCATATAAATATAAGTAGGAAATAACTAACCACTAAGCCACTTCCTATAATGTAGGAAATATGGGATCATTGCTTTAAACCAAAAAAATAACTATTCTAGTAATGAGAAACATGCGAAAATGAGAAATAACATGGCTGAAATAACCTTAGATAATAAAAAAAACTTAATTAACATAATAATTAATTTAATTATTCTAACATTCCTTCCCTTAATCTGAGTTGTCTGTTCATATTATTTCACACATTCCTAGCTTGTTTATAAGCTTCAGAAATTGATCCCTCTTCAATCCTTTAGTCATAATGTCTGCCAATTGATCTTCACTTCTACAATGTAGCAACTCAATGATCCCTTCTTCACATAGATCCCTTAGAAAGTGATACTTCACATCTATGTGCTTGCTTCTGTTGTGTAAGACTAGATTCTTGGATAACTTAATAGTTGAACTGTTATCACAATACAAAATGTTTCCAGTCTGCTGAATTTGTCCTAGAACTTCTAGCAGTCTTCTTAACCAGATCAGTTGACATGCACCATGGCTGCTGCTACAAACTCTGCCTTTATTGTGGATAGAGTGACTATTGGTTGCTTCTTTGATGACCAGCTTGTTAGGAAATTGATATACTACTTTTATATGATTAAAAATATGTTATATTATTATGTTTTATCAACGAATTCTATATAAAATATATAAAATTATGGTATAAATAGTATGAAACGTTAATCTTTATAATTTAGAGTAGTTAATAGTAATAATAGTAAAAAGTTGTAATTTTGTACCGATTTTAGTAAATCGGAGTGTCGTGTCAGATTTACGTGGGTATTTGTGATATTTTATTGCAGATTTATAAGCCGAGACCACGAGAATCGACATATTGAAGTAAAATCATATCTTTGGAAGGATTTAGAAAGTGCCACGAGCTTAAATGATCAATTGAATAGCTTAAGTGGACAAGTGGCCAATCAATCCGGTTAAGTAATAATTGAGAAATGTCTTCGACATACGAATGGCTCATCAAAAAGACGTTATCTGAAAAAGTGTTCTTAATGAAAGTTGAAGATCTTCATATAAGCTTTCCAATGCAATTTAAATTATGAAGATTGGAGGTCTACAACTTAAACAGTGATCAAGTGGCTAATCGATTTGAGTTAATAAAATCCCGAAATAGCTTCGGAGGAACACGAGGTAATCAAGAAGGCGTTTTACGAGAAGAGTCCTTCATGAAAGTTGTAGAGTTTCCCAAGACCTTAATTTTGGCATTTCGCTTGCAATTTTGGAGGTCCGAACTCGAGATATGAATTTTAGAAGTTTAATAATTATATATAAAAATATATAATCATACGCATACTTTGAAGTGATCAAGCTAGTGGATGCAATCATTTAGGCCGGACTGGTCCGCCTCATCAAGACCGGTCCGGCCCCTTTACCTTTGCCTATATAAAGAGTTGATCAGAGAACAGATCAAGGGTACCAATATATATACACAATATCATATATATATTCTCCTCTCCTCTTTGTTTTCTTTTGTAGTTGTAAATAGGCCTTAAGCCAAAAATAATAATCTCGTAGTATCGTTATAATGCTCGAGAAATTATCGGAAGTTCGGTGTTGTTGAAGTCGTTGTAATGTCCGGAAGAATACAACTCGATTCAGCATTTGTAACCGGGTAACTTTTCTTAAGTATTTATGTTTGTTTTTATCTTTTTCGTTGTTATAATGTTTTTAGGCTAACTCTAATAACTAGCCAAAGTTATGTAATCGTTTTATTTCAATCTTTTCGGTAAAGGAATGCTGTCTAAGTAAAATTGACTAAAATTGAGTTAATTGAATCTTTTTCTATTCTGAACGTATTGATAATATTCGGATTGACGTAATTAACCAAGATGAATCGCACCATATAACCTAACGATGAACCCACCGGAGAAGTTAGGATATGAGATAAAAGATAGAAAAACGGAGGGTAAAATTGGCCGTCTGGCGTGACTACGGAATCCTATTTCCTACCCGGGGGTAGATTTGTCTTGGAAAAGATTAATCTTATTAAAATTGTGCTCGAGATCGTAATAATGTTAAAATCAACAGTTTAATTAAAACTACACCGTTTGTGTTAAATCGATCCGCTTGACAACCGGAGCCTCTTGAATAACATCGGCCGTCTGACAAACGGAATAACCTCTTTTATCCGGGGTAGATTTGTACTGCACTGCTCGAGACTAACTAAGATTAGCATGGGCGCTTGTGGAGATTGAACTCGATGACAATGACATATGACAATTTCATACGCTTTCGTGAGGAGGAATTGTTAACCTCGTGAGTGCACCGTTTCATTTACTCAATTGGACCTAATATAAAAGGAAAGATCGAGCACATTCCGCTTCATCAAAAGATTGTATAATTCAATTATATAAACTTTGGCTAGTTCTAATAAAATATATTGGTATCTATATATTTATATCTATATATATACTTTGCAATTTATGTACATCTATATATATTATATTAGAATAACTTTTAAATTACGCATTTATTTTATGTTGACTAGAATAGTAGTGATCTGTGTTGTAAAATTGCGGTTTAGATCGAGTTAATAACAGCTCTTTGGTGTTTAACCACACGTAAAAGAATTACCAAGTTCCCTGAGGATTCGACACTCTGACTCACCATACTAGCACTACAGTTTGACCCGGTACACTGCCGGTAAGGATCGTAACACCTAGAAAACGTCCGTCAGATTTCTGGCGCCGTTGCCGGGGAACGTCGCTAATTTCTTTTTATGTGTCTATGGTTACTACTTGTATTAGCTCAAAATTCTCGAGAATAAGTCAACACTTTTCTTATTTTATTTCTATTTTATTTTTCGTTGGTTGTTACCTTATAGGTAAATTACCAATTTTTACTACTATCAATTTCTAGTTATTTTCTATTTTCGTTAGTTGATGACCGTATGGTAAGACCCGCTCACTCCTTATAAGCCCCGACATAAACACTTACGAAAGGCGCTTAAGAGTAGAGAGTAAACGTGGTCATACTAGTCGTGAAATCCCACCAAGAATCATCTTCAAACAGTAAATACGAAATGGTCAAACTAGTGATGAAACAAATGAACAGAGGCTAGATCATGCTCCAGGGCATGGACAAAACCCTGTTAACCCTAATAATAATAATAATAATAATAATAATAATAATAATAATAATAATAATAATAGAAATAATCAGAATCGGAACCAGAATAATCGTAACAATCTGCCAAACCCGAGACCTATTTGTGATCAAACCGTAAGAAGAAACCAGACTAATAATGCCATACTTTTACCTAATGAAGGAGCGAATAATTTTGAAATTAAGTCTCATCTTTTGGTTTAATTGACGCAAGAGCCCAATTCCTAGGAGAGGATGATGAAGATCCACATCATCATCTCTATCTTTTGAAGAACTGCAGTAATACACCCAAAAGTCAAGGTGCTCATAAGGAATTAACGAGGATGACTATGTTTCCTTTTTCTTTAAAAGGAAGAGCCCGAGATTGGTTTATGTCTCTTCCACACCATTCACTTACTAGTTGGGAGGAGATTCAAACTGAATTTCTGAAACAATATTTCACTCCTGGACGAAATTTGGAATTAAAAGTCGAGGTTGCTAACTTTAGACAAGGATCTGAAGAAACACTTGGGAATGCCTGGGAAAGATTTAAAAAATTGTTGAGAGCTTGTCCCGATCATGGTTATTCCTTAGATATGCAAATCCAGCTTTTTTTCGTAAACTAAGGAAAGATTCACGTGCGGATGTAGATCATGCATGTGGTGGTTCGTTAATGATGAGTGAAGCTCAAATAGTTTACGATGCTATAGAAAAGATTTCTAAAAATAACAGAATGTGGGAAACCGGTTCTAGCACCAGAAAAGTAGCTTTTGCAGGAGAATGTACATCTAATACGGAAGTTCTAGCACATTTAGAAAATTTGAGTAGGAAATTTGATGGCCTACAATCTAACAAAAACAAAAGTTCAGAAAATAAAACACCAACTGAATACTCAAATCAGGATAATATGCCATTAGGGAGTGAAGAACCAACAGGATATTCAAGAGAGGAGGTGAGTTTTCTTCAGCAGCATAGGAATTTGAACAATGCATACTCAAACTCGTTTAATGCTATTAGAAGAGATCATCCTACTTATCGATGGTCTGAAAACCCTAGTAAGCCAGACAACCGCCATATCCATTCGATATAGAATATGAATAACAATCAAGTTTATCAAGAAAACACATCTAATCGAATTTACAATCATTACCTAGATCCTATCCTCAACATACCACTCAAAGTATACCAAGAACTCAAAGTTCAACTCAACTCGCAGAAGGAGTTGAAAAATGGGAAAAACTAATGGAAAATATGATGGGTGTAGATCTACTCAAGCTAAGAATATGGAAACAATGATGACTTCTATTGGTACACAACCACTAAAGATATGAGTACAATGAAAACATCTATGAGTGGACATGATACCGAATGAGAACTATAGAAGCCTCATTAAGGAATATGGAAGATCATTTGAGTAGGGAAGGTGAACGTAATAACAAAGTGAGACCACCCTGAGGATTACCACAATAATCTTTGAAAGAAACCCAAAAGAGGTAAATGTTGTAGTTACGAGAAGTAGAAAACTCTGTGGTAGTAACGGGGTAGAAAACTTCGGGAATAATGAAGTAGAAAATGATTTAGATGAAAAAATGATGAAACTAAAGATGAATTTGAATTTACTGATGAGGAAGAAGAAATTATAGAAAATTTCTTAAAAGGTAATAAAAGTTCGGAACCTGAGAATGAAGGTGAGAAATGGGTAAAAATCCCTAGGATTTTGAAAGATCCCATGGATAAAGATTTAAGGAATTTATTCAAGGAACATGTTAGAGTAGAGGATAATGAAAACAAGGATGAAAAACAGGAAGCACTGAAGGAATCTGGAGTAGAGATTGATTCGGGGAATGTTTTAAAAGAAAAAACTCAAGATCATGATACTTGGCGACTAAGTAATACTCAAGGGTTTAAGGAAAAAGGAAAAAAGAAATTGATTAAGGAGCCAAAGGTTATAGATTTAGAATCTTTACCTTACCCACCTAAAGATCAAATCAAAAAGGCAAAAATTGATAAGAAGTATGCTCGTTTCCTTGATACCTTTCGTCATATTCATGTTAATATCCCTGTTATCGAAGCTCTGATTAGTATGCCTGCTTATGGAAAGTTTCTGAAAGATATACTATCAAACAAGAAAAAATTAGAGGAATATGAGAATATATGCCTAAATGAAGAATGTTCTGCACTCAAAGATAAGTTACCACCTAAACCGAAAGATCCTCGGAAGTTTTACCATTCCATGTGAAATTGGAGGATTTCTGCTTTAAGAAGGTCTTATGTGATCTAGAGCTAGTATAAATCTCATGTCTTATGAGGATTATAAAAAGCTAGGCATAGGAAAGCTTACTAAGATCGAAATGACTCTGCAAATGGCGATAGATCGATTAAGTACCCTAAAGGAATTATTAAGGACGTATTGGTTAAAGTAGACAAATTCTATTTTCCAGTAGACTTTGTAGTTATGGAAATGGAAGAAGGATATTCGGCGCCACTTATCTTAGGTCGTCCATTTCTAGCTACAGGAAGAACTTTAATCGATGTTCAGAAAGGAGAATTAATTTTGAGAGTCAATGAAGATGAAGCTGCTTTCAATATTTTCAAAGCTATGAATCATCCATATACATCACCAGAATCATGTTCTTTTATAGAAGATATTCATTCTGTCTATGATAATCAGTTACCAACTTTTGAAGACAGATTAGAAGAATGCTTAACTCTATCTATCTATAAAGAAGATGAGGAATACATTGAAATGAAAGAGATAATCCTTTCTCTAGATAAAGGAAGCTTTACTTTTAAACCATCATGGCATAAGTATTTGGAATTAGAACTAGAAGGACCAGTTCTTAAACCATCACTGGAAGATCCACCTAAGAATCTGGAATTGAAACCGTTACCTTTAAATCTGAAATATGCTTTTCTTGAAACTGATAATCTATTACCGATTATTATTTCATCAACTTTAACTGAGCAACAAGAAGATCAATTACTTAGAATGTTAAGAAAGCATAAGAAAGCTTTTGGATGGACAGTTGCCGATATTCGAGGTATTAGCCCTGAGATTTGTGTTCATAAGATAATTCTGAAAGAAGATGCTAAACCTTGTATTCAACCGCAACGCCGCCTCAACCCGAATTTACAGTTAATCGTTAAGAAAGAGGTGATTAAGCTATTAGAAATGGGAATAATCTTTCCTATATCCGATAGTGAATGAGTAAGTCCAACTCAAGTTGTACCAAAGAAATGAGGTTTCACAGTGAAAGAGAATGATAAGAAT
This sequence comes from Gentiana macrophylla, assembly GCA_026214975.1. Classification (NCBI taxonomy): domain Eukaryota; kingdom Viridiplantae; phylum Streptophyta; class Magnoliopsida; order Gentianales; family Gentianaceae; genus Gentiana; species Gentiana macrophylla. The sequence continues at coordinate 89,192,182 of CM047815.1, forward strand.
GAATGGATTCCAACAAGGGAAATTATAGGATATCGAATGTGCATTGATTTTAGAAAGCTAAATGATCATACTAAGAAAGATCATCATCCACTTCCATTCATAGTTCAAATGTTGGAACGCTTAAGTGGTCATAAATATTCTTGCTTCTTAGATGGTTATTCAGATATATTCTGATTTTCATTGCAAAGAGAGATAGGGAAAACTACTTTCACTTGTCCTTATGGAACTTTTGCGTATAAAAGAATGCCGTTTGGTTTATGTAATGCTCCTGCTACGCTTCAAAGATGTATGATGTCTATATTTGTCGATATGGTTGAGAAATTCTTAGAAATTTTCATGGACGACTTTAGTGTTTACGGAGATTCTTTTGGTAAATGTTTGTCGACTTAGAAAGAGTGTTACAACGCTGTGAGGATACCAATTTAGTTTTAAACTCGGGAAAAATGTCATTTAATGGTATCGTAAGGAATTGTTCTAGGTCATAGATCTCTCAAATAGGAATTGAAGTTGATAAAGCTAAAGTCGAAGTGATTGAAAAATTACCACCACCGCTTAATCTAAGGACTCTAAGAGGATTTCTTGGACATGCAGGATTTTATAGAGATTTATTGCAGATTTTTTCAAGATAGCAAAGCCTCTAAGTCATTTGCTTGAAAAAGAAGTACCTTTTAAGTTTGATAGTAAATGTATGGAATCATTTAAGACCCTCGAAAGCGAAGTTGATTATCGCACCAAAGATGGTAGCACCAGATCGATTTGCCTTTTGAGATTATGTGAGATGCGAGTGATTTAGGCAGTAGGAGTCGTTTTAGGTCAAAGGTATAACAAAATTCTCAAAGCTATCTACTATGCTTCTCACACATTAAACGCAAATCTCACCTTAATTATGCAACTACGAAAAAGAACTGCTATGGTGTAATCTTTGCCTTAGATAAGTTTAGATCATATATTGTTGGTTCTAAGGTAATAATCTACACAGACCATTCAGATCTGAAGTATTTACTGAGTAAGAAATATGCGAAACCACGTCTTCTTAGATGGATTCTCCTACTTCAAGAATTTGATATTGAAATTAAAGATAAAAAAGGAAGTGAGAATGTAGTAGCAGATCATCTAAGTAGAATGGAGACTGAGGAAGAGATAGGGAATGAAATTAAAGATTCATTTCTTGATGAACAACTATTTAGAATAGATACTCCTTCAACCATGCAGTTATTAAAAAATAGAATTCCTTCTAAGGAAATTTCACCTTGGTTTGGAGATATCATTAATTACTTAACTTTGTGATTATATTCTGTCTCATTGGACTTGGCAAAGTGAAAAAGAGTTCTTTTACGACTTAAAATTTTATTACTTGGGAGGAACCATACCTTTTCCGTAAGTGTTCGGATGGGATAATCGTAAAGTGTGTGCCTGATAATGAAATTTTAAGTATTTTATCGCTTTTGTCATGATCGTGAGGCGGAGGTCATCATGGAGGATGGAAAACCGCTTTTAAAGTTTTACAATGTGGTTTTTATTGGCCTACACTATATAGAGATGCTTATAAGTATGTTAAATCTTGTGAGTCTTTGTCAAAAATGGGAAATGTATCGAAAAAAACATGAAATGCCTATGCAACCTATTTTAGAATGTGAGTTATTTGATGTTTGGGGTATAGATTTCATGAGACCTTTCCCTATATCTTTTGGAAAAAGATTTATTCTTGTAATGGTAGATTATGTCTCGAAATGGGTAGAAAAGAAGCTCTTCCCACTAATGATACCAAAGTTGTCATACGATTCCTTAAAAAGAACATATTCACTAGATATGGCATTCCAAGGGCGATCATTAGTGATAGAGGTTCACATTTTTGCAATCGACCATTTACTAAGTTAGTTGAAAAATATGGTGTAACGCATAAGTTAGGAACGCCTTATCATCCGCAAACCAAAGGGGTCGCAGAGGAATCGAATAGAGAGATTAAAAGAATCGTGGAAAAACAATTGATTCAAATCGTAAAATCAAGCGCTTAAATTAGATGATGCATTATGGGCGTACATAATGACTTTTAAGACACCAATTGGTTGTTCTCCCTATAAGCTAGTCTTTGGTAAGTCTTGTCATCTCCCAGTTGAGTTAGAACACCGAGCCTTCTGGGCTATTAGATTTCTGAATTTTGATCCTAAGGTCACAGCCGGTGATCATAGATTGCTTCAATTGATGTAACTAGAAGAATTTCGCCTCGATTCTTATGAAAACGCCGAATCTACAAGAACGCACGAAATCTTTCCATGATAAGAGAATCTTTAAGCGTGAGTTCCATGTAGGTGATCGAGTGCTTTTGTACAATTCACGCTTAAAGTTGTTTCCGGTAAGCTTAAGTCGAGATGGACAGGTCCATTTAAAGTAACAAGGGTTTACAAAACCTGAGTCGTTGAACTAATCGATGGAAATACAACTTTTATAGCCAATGGCCACAGAGTAAAGTTATTTGTGAAGGAGAAGGAATCACACTGAAAGAAGAAATAATGCTACTTGATTGATCCCCGACAAATTGAAAAAGCGTAAAAATGAAAAAACTCGAAGCGCAGAAACCGGAATCACCGAATACCAGTGCTATCTATCTTTACTCTACTTTTCTGTATTTTTATGTTTAAACTCTTTTAAATCTTTTACCGGATGTACGTAAAAAGAACTGGATGCCTTTTTTAGATAGAATAGGAGTTTTTATTTTACTTTTGAAATTAGGCCTTGATAAAGATGTCGCGTTTTCTATGTAAGCTTTAGTTTTTGAACAAAACAAGAAATTGTTGAGAGAGATCAGTTGAGAGAAGTATGTAATGGAACATCAAGAAGTGCGATGAAAAGAAGGGGCAAAGTTTCTAATGAGATGCAGAATCAGTGGAAAAAGTGAACATGTTGGACGATTCAGAGAAAACACAACCAAATCCTGGATGAGTGTTTGAATATTGTTAGGAAGGAACGATTAGGTGGTTATCCTAAAATCCCGATGGAATTCGAGAGATAATTCAAATGCTTCGCTTTTAGGAGTTAGGTTGATTGAAATGTTATATCGTAACTCCGGAAGATTTAAATCGAAGAATCGAGAACCCTTAAGTTTTGAGTCTTTTATTATATTGTATTTTATACAATTTTCGCATAACTTCTGAGAATTTTATAAAATTGGATCTTTATGAAATTTGAGGAGTTTTATAAAAGTTTTATAAAACTTTTTTTTAGTTTTAATTTAAATGTTTTATAAGAGTTGATATAAATTTTTATAGGCTTTTTATTAAAGTATTATAAAGATTTTATTAAATTTTTAGAAATTGTTATAAAATTATAAAATTTCCTTCAAATTTTATTTTTAGTAAGTTTTAAAAATTTTATAAACTTATTTTTAAGATTTTAATTAAGTTTTATTAGAATTTTTATAAGTTTTCATCAAAAATTATAAAAAGAAAAAAAATCGAAAAAGTAGAAAAATTGGGCACGGACCGATCCGGCCTTAACCCGGACCGGTCCGGGGTCTAAAATCATAAAAAAGACGGGGACCCTTTTTTTCTTCCCTAATTTTTTTCTAACAGCCGCAAAACACCCAAACCCCACCATTACGAATTTTTTTCACCTTTCTACAACAAAACTTCATCTCACACTACACCATTACTTGATTTCTTCCTCTTTTCATCTCCTCTCTTCAACACAAATTGGAAAATTCAAAAATGGATCAAAAACAAGCCACATTTCATTCCGGCGACTTTTCAACTTTTCCGGCCTACTTTTCAACGTTTTCTACATATTAAGGTATTATTTAGTTTATCTAGTTATCAATTTCGTATTTTTCATAATTTTTTAGATTAATTTCAACTGTTTTGATTTTTGAGTGTGTTGTGACATTTTTATTTTTTTGTTGTTTTTGTTGTTGATTGGCTTTATCAATATCGTAGAATGGCTGAGTCGAGTACTAGAATCTCTAAAAAGCGAAAATCAAAAATTCCTATATCAACTCCTGTCGTAGGCACAGTAATTTTATCATCTGAGGAAGAAGCCGTAAGCTTTGAAAAAACCGCATCACCTGAGGCTAAGAAAGCGTATGAGAAAATTTATAGTAAATGTGATGTGTTGGTTGAGAAAGGATTAGACTTGGACGACTTAGGTGATGAAGTTAAGGATATCTTTAGAAAACGTCAGTGGTTAGATTTAGCAGCTAGAAGGGAAGGGGAGATTAACACGACTCTAGTAGCTGAGTTTTATTCAGTTTTATCTACACTTTCACAGGAACAGCTTACTCAGTCGCCAACTGTGCCCCTAAGAGCCAGAAATATTCCTTTTAGCCCTGAAGTCATAAATGCAATCCTAGGAGTTGAGGTTTTTCCTGATGAGGAGGATTACAGGGTAGTTTATAATTTAGATGATCCTGCAAGTTTTGAGCAGACTGCCCTGAGAGCCCAGAACGTTTTTGACCCGACCGATGTGTGGGTTGAAAATAGATTTAATTACGGGAATTGTTTTAGAGGGTTGAGGGCAATTAAAAGATTTATTAGCCATAATCTCTATCCTTCTCGTAAACATACTGCTTTTGGAAAGGAAGATGTTTGTATCGCTTGGGCGATGGTAAACGATGTTAGAGTGGATGTTGGAAAGGTCATGGTTAAAAGAATTTTTGAGAGTATTGTCATCGCTGCACTGTGGAGTCATCTATACTTCCCTTGTTTTATCTCAGATTTATGTCGTAGGGTGGGAGTACCAATCTTGCCTAATGACAAGTTATCTCTGGCTGATGGAAATCTGATTGGACCAAGTTTGACTAGTCTTCCGGATGGTAGTATACGCTCTTTGCTTAGAAGACGCCAAACTCAAACACCTCCACCGCTTTTCACATCTTCCTCTTTTCCCTCTTTTTCTAGTCAGCCTCAACAAACTCCTTTCTCCAACACTATCACCTATGATATGTTTCAATCTTTAGTGACAGATGTTGCACGTGGTCAAGCCAACATGGCTTTATATGCTGAGAGTAATAGGCAGTGGTGTGATGATATTCGTAGAGGTTTAAGAAGGAACGAGCAGTTGCTTCGTAATCCTACTTTTGATGATCCTGCCTATCCACCTTGTCAGTCTAATCCTTATACCATACCAGAATGGGTAACACCTATTCCACCACCTTCGATCTTTCATCCATCGTCATATCCTTTTGGAAGCCAATCTAGTGGAACATGTGTATTTTCCACAGGTGCTCAGAGACCAGCGATGTCTAGTTGGGGAGGATTCACTGAGTTTGCACACTTTACGACTGGCATGAGTTCGATGGGTCTTGATAGTTCAGTCAGGACCACGACTACAGTTCAGCCACTAGCTTCTCAGTCGTTTCCGAGTTCAAGTTTTCATGTTGATCCAGAGGAAGACTACGAAGAAGATTGAATTTAATAACTATGATTAATTAAACATTTTTACTGCACATTTCATTTTATTCGACATTTGTCATTTAGATATTGGTTTGTTTTCATTTTTCGTTTATTTGTAAGAGTTAGGTTAGAAAATTCATTAAAATTTTCGAAAATAGTTATAAATTATAAAATTATCATAATTTTTATTACTTATTTTCAATTTTTTAGTAGTTAATATATAAAAATGAATAAGAAATGATATAATTGGGAAGAATAAGTTTTTAATTAAGTAAAGTATATTAGATATATTATAATTATATTTTATGCCTAATTTAGATTTTAATAAGATTTTAAGTTTATATAATTGAGTAATTAATATTAGATATTGTTTTCATGAAATTATAATAGTATGTTGATATTTATAAGTAAAATTTTTAGAATCATTTTCAATATGAATTATGAGTTTGGAATTGGACTAAGGATGTTGATTTTGGCACCACAAAATATAACTATAGCCAAATAACCTACTCTCACTTTGATTAGAGTGATCAAGACCTCACTCAAAATTGTCAATTGTGATTAAATAACCAACCTTTAGCTAATTTTGGTCTACATTTCCTTGAAATTCCGCAAGTTTTGTACGTACTTATGAAAAGAGATGGAGACATAAAAGCTAAGTTTTGGTATATGCTGAGATTGGAAAAATTAGATAAGTATTAGTATATTCGATCTTACCTCATGACACTTGCAAGATAGTCGATTTTGGTAATAAGCTCGTATATATTAATATTCTAAATTAAGAACGAAGCACCATATTTACAAAATTAATCAAATATCGTATCTCTTCTTATCTCGTGATTAACAACTTAAAAATAAAAAGAACTTATCGGTTGTAGCTACCAATGATTTGAGTGAGTAGGGTATTATCACGAAATGTCCTATATCACTATGAGGTAATCAAGCTCCCGATTGCCTAATGATAGTAGTCCAGCTAGGGTATTATCTCGAAATGTCCTATTGCTGGGAATGAAGGCACAAGATAAGATGAAAAAGAAAAAGTTGAATCATAAGATCTCAGGAATGATTACAAGTTTAAGGAAACCGGACTTGTAATTTTCGATCGAAAGAGTAGTACTCCGATCAATCTTGATGAAGCAATGCCTGTAAGTTTGATTTTCTACACACACTCACGCCTTTAGTTCTTAATCTATAAAATAAAAATAAAAAAAAATAAAAAAAGAGATGCTATTAATCGATGATTATTTTTGATCAAGAATATGATGATGTAGGTACGTACGACTTGCCTCTTTCTCTTTTTGATTTCCTTTTTTCCGATTAACCAACATCTTGAGCCTAAACTCTATAAGCCATTTTTGTCGACTACCTGATCGAAGTTTCCGATTCCAGAATTTCATAATAGTTGCGATTAAAAATAATTTTGATATTTTATTTACACTTATTAAGTGTTATATGTACAATTTCATCTAAATAATATTTAATGTTTAAGTTATTTTAGTTATATATTCTTTATGTCTTCTTAAGATTTTAAATTAAGATAAATAATATATTTATAATATTGACAATATAAATTACATTAAAAATTATAATCTGATCAATTATATTATCTTTTATTACCGCTTATTTTTGCTCGATGACGATCAAAAGCTAAGTGGGGAGTAGTTGATATACTACTTTTATATGATTAAAAATATGTTATATTATTATGTTTTATCAACGAATTCTATATAAAATATATAAAATTATGGTATAAATAGTATGAAATGTTAATCTTTATAATTTAGAGTAGTTAATAGTAATAATAGTAAAAAGTTGTAATTTTGTACCGATTTTAGTAAATCGGAGTGTCGTGTCAGATTTACGTGGGTATTTGTGATATTTTATTGCAGATTTATAAGCCGAGACCACGAGAATCGACATATTGAAGTACAATCATATCTTTGGAAGGTTTTAGAAAGTGCCACGAGCTTAAATGATCAATTGAATAGCTTAAGTGGACAAGTGGCCAATCAATCTGGTTAAGTAATAATTGAGAAATGTCTTCGACATACGAATGGCTCATTAAAAAGACGTTATCTGAAAAATTGTTCTTAATGAAAGTTGAAGATCTTCATATAAGCTTTCCAATGCAATTTAAATTATGAAGATTGGAGGTCTACAACTTAAACAGTGATCAAGTGGCTAATCGATTTGAGTTAATAAAAATCCCGAAATAGCTTCGGAGGAACACGAGGTAATCAAGAAGGCGTTTTCTGGAGAAGAGTCCTTCATGAAAGTTGTAGAGTTTCCCGAGACCTTAATTTTGGCATTTCGTTTGCAATTTTTGGAGGTCCAGAACTCGAGATATGAATTTTAGAAGTTTAATAATTATATATAAAAAATATATAATCATACGCACATGCTGAAGTGATCAAGCTAGTGGATGCAATCATTTAGGCCGGACTGGTCCGGCCTCATCAAGGACCGGTCCGGCCCCTTTACCTTTGCCTATATAAAGAGTTGATCAGAGAACAGATCAAGGGTACCAATATATATACACAATATCATATATATATTCTCCTCTCCTCTTTGTTTTCTTTTGTAGTTGTAAATAGGCCTTAAGCCAAAAATAATAATCTCGTAGTATCGTTATAATGCTCGAGAAATTATCGGAAGTTCGGTGTTGTTGAAGTCGTTGTAATGTCCGGAAGAATACAACTCTGATTCAGCATTTGTATCCGGGTAACTTTTCTTAAGTATTTATGTTTGTTTTTATCTTTTTCATTGTTATAATGTTTTTAGGCTAACTCTAATAACTAGCCAAAGTTATGTAATCGCTTTATTTCAATCTTTTCGTAAAGGAATGTCATGTCTAAGTAAAATTGACTAAAATTGAGTTAATTGAATCTTTTTCTATTCTCAGAACGTATTGATAATATTCGGATTGACGTAATTAACCAAGATGAATCGCACCATATAACCTAACGATGAACCGACCAGAGAGAAGTTAGGATATGAGATAAAAGATAGAAAACCGGAGGGTAAAATTGGCCGTCTGGCGTGACTACGGAATCCTATTTCCTACCCGGGGTAGATTTGTCTTAGGGAAAGATTAATCTTATTAAAATTGTGCTCGAGATCGTAATAATGTTAAAATCAACAGCTTTAATTAAAACTACACCGCTTGTGTTAAATCGATCCGCTTGACAACCGGAGCCTCTTGAATAACATCGGCGTCGTCGACAAACGGAATAACCTCTTTTATCCGGGGTAGATTCGTACTCGCACTGCTCGATTAACTAAGATTAGCATGGGGCGCTTGTGGAGATTGAACGATGACAATGACATATGACAATTTCATACGCCGTGTGAGGAGGAATTGTTAACCTCGTGAGTGCACCGCTTCATTTACTCAATTGGACCTAATATAAAAGGAAAGATCGAGCACATTCCGCTTCATCGAAAAGATTGTATAATTCAATTATATAAACTTTGGCTAGTTCTATAAAATATATTGGTATCTATATATTTATATCTATATATATACTTTGCAATTTATGTACATCTATATATATTATATTAGAATAACTTTTAAATTACGCATTTATTTTATGTTGACTAGAATAGTAGTGATCTGTGTTATAAAATTGCGGTTTAGATCGAGTTAATAACAGCTCTTTGGTGTTAAACCACACGTAAAAGAATTACCAAGTTCCCTGAGGATTCGACACTCTGACTCACCATACTAGCACTACAGTTTGACCCGGTACACTGCCGGTAAGGATCGTAACACCTAGAAAACGTCCGTCAGAAATCACTAGTTTAACGCAGTGGAATTTAAAATTTGATTTCCTTTTCTAGATCGTTCTTCGTTTAATGCAATAAACACGTTAAGTAGTTTGACGGAATATACCTCGATGATCTATAAGATCGGTGCTTTGACCGTCAACGGAGAGTAGTACAGTGCGCAAGCCGTCCTCGTGTCCGGCCTCTATCGATATCCATACGAACTCCTCTCCGGAATCCTCCTTGGATTGCTATTGGAAAACTCCGGTTGCTAAACCGGCCTTTTTCCTCTCTCTCAAACTCTCTATTGGAAGCTCTCTATTTTACTCAAGAACTATTAGCTATTGGAATTGTGATGTACAAAAGAGCTTGACACCCACCTCTTATTTATAGTGAGAGGGGCGCCCCAAAGAAGAGTGGAGGAGAAGAAAACATTTTCCTAATAAAATAAGAAAAATCTCCTTGATTGATTTATCTCTTTTATTGTAATATCTTATATTAAATAAAATCTAAATATTGTTAATATCTCATATTGATTATATTTATCTTATTACCATAACTCTATTTTTCTAAAAACAATTAATGTCTAATATTAATATTATGGTAATCTTATTAATTTAAGTGCACAATCCAAGTGTATCTTGTACACTTAAATGTGGCGCCCCATATTGCCAATTATTGGCTTCCGGAATATTCTTTAATTAATATAATTTATGTATAATTAATATCTTGTATTTTATTTATTCATAATAAATAAATACCACCATATTAATTTACCACTATAACATTTATAGTCCAGAGATAAACTATCCTTATTTGGTTATCAACTATAGCCGCATTTTAATCCGGCTCGATGTTCATATGTGTGTGACCCGATAGGCTTCCGAATATGTTGGCCATAGACACAAAGCGCAAATTACAAAAATGCCCTTCATGTCTAACGATCACGGGATACCGTCTAGCAACACACCGTGACACCCAATCATCGGAAGAGTGAAAAGCAATGACTACTACCTTTCATGTGAAGTAGTTACCGTGTAACTTACAATCCTATCGCTATAATAATATCCATACGATCGTATCTCGAGTGTCAATACATTAACGATCATATCTTATAATCTGGATATCACGCTCTCTCGGAATAACACATTTACTCCCACTTTTCAAAGATTCTCGAGAGCTAGACATTCTTTATAAGAAGTCCATTTCGGATATTCGATCCCAATCATAGGATACACGATTCCCGGACGACCAATCATGTATACTCCGCATGCTTCAATATCACACTCAATCACTACCGCATGATCGCCCCGTGGTTAGGGGAAATCTCAATAGTGTCAAAGCATGACAATCCACACCGTGATGCCATGAAGACTCCGGTCTAAAGGATAATTACACAACCGCCACATAATGTGACACTTAATGTAAGTAGGTCAGTCTAACGTACGCATTCTCTAATACACGTCCACGTACAGTCCAAGTGTCTCTACACTTCGATAGACGAGATCTATCCCTACCTTTTATAAGATAGAAGACATCCAATACGTGCTAGCCTGTTTATACTATCAATATCCCATTTGACAGTACATAAGACTAGAGACATTTAAGCATCAAACTTGTTAAAGTGATTATAGATCTCATCAACCATAATCAGTATCATGGTTTCTCTATCACAGTTTGACACTAGGGACGTTACTATATATATACAACAAATAATATGAAGATAAACAATATATAATAACATAAGTGCTTTTATTAATAATAATAAAGTTATTACATGAACTAAATAGACTGTAAACGACCCGACCCGGTTGGATCCGGTCCAACCTGGTTGGGTTTAGGACACCTATTCAACACAGCTGATAGCACTTGTTCCATACATAAACACAAAACCAGAAGTAATTTTCCTGTCATCAACATCTCATGCATAATCACTGTCTGAAAAACCAGTCAGCTGAGCCTTCCCTGCAGAACCATACTTGATGCCAAGTTTGATGGTTCTATTTAAGTATATTAGGATCCGCTTCACATAGTTTAAGTGATATGTTGAAGGTGACTCCATGTATATGCTTGCCACACTTACAACATACATGATATCAGGTCTGGTTGCTGTCAAATAAAAGAATGCATCATATCATCTGTTTGTATAAGGTGGGATTCACCTTACCACCAATTTCTTCTTTGCTAAGTTTCATACCAGCTTCACAGGTTGTGAGTGCTGGGTTGTTGTCCTTCATTCCAAACCTGCTGAGAATTTCAGATACATACTTCTTTTGAGAAACAAGTATACTTGACTCAGTCTGCTGAACCTCAATGCCCAAGAAATGTTGCATTAGTCCCATGTCTGTCATGCTAAATTTGGTCTTCATTGCCTCCTTAAAATCTGTTATCATGCTGAGTTCACTGTTGGTAAAGATAAGGTCATCCACATACAAACAAGCAATCAGAATCCTTCCCTTGATGTTAACTTTCACATACAAGGTAGGTTCATATGGACACCTTGTGAAACCTGCCTTCACAAAATAAGAATCAATACAACTGTACCAAGCCCTTGGGGCTTTCTTGAGTCTATACAAGGCTTTGTTAAGCCTATACACTTTGTTTTTGCTCATTTTTTCACATAACCTTGTGGCTAATCCACATATACTTCTTCCTCCAGCTGACCATTCAAAAATGCCGACTTCACATCCATTTGATGTACTTTCCAATGCTTTTGAGCAGCCAAGATAGTACAAGTCTGATAGTTTCCATCTGTTCTACAGGGGCGAACACTTCATTGTAGTCAATCCCATATTCTTGCTTGTACCCTTTGGCCACTAGTCTTGCCTTCTACTTGCTAACTTTACCATCTTCATTCAGCTTTGTCTTGTAGATCCACTTGACACCAATAGTTTTATGTCCTTTTGATAGATCTGTGAGAGTCCAAGTCTGATTTCTTCATCCATAGCATTCTTCCATTTGCTGTCTTTTTATGCCTCCTCATAAGTGATTGGATCATCACTAGCAAATAAAGCATAATAGGTAGTCTCCTCTGCTTGTGGTAAACCTATTACCTCAAAGTCTGACATCCAGCCTGGTCTTTTCTTAGTTCTCTGAGGTCTGGCTGCTGAACCCTCAGCTGCTGTTTCATGATTTGGGTTTGCTGAACCCCCAGCAGTGTCTTGGGTCTGTTGATCCTGAGTCTGCTGACCCTGTGGCAGATCCTCACTTGGTTCTTCATCTATCAGATTCTGAATTGGATGATACTGAGTATTATTTGCTTCCTAATTCCAGGTGTTCAGCTCATCAAACACCACATCTCTGCTGATCACTATTTTCTTGGTTATAGGATTATATAACTTAAATGCCTTGGACTTTTCACTAATCCCCAAGAAAACACATTGCTCTCCTTTATCACTCAGTTTCTTCCTGTTTGCATCTAGAACATGAGCATAAGCAATGCATCCAAAACAATTAAGGTGACTTACAGATGGTTTGATTGAACTCCATGCTTCTTGTGGTGTCATGTTCTGAACAGAGAATGTTGGACATCTGTTCAAAATATGCACACTCCAACTTAAAAGATTCAGGCCAGAATCTCTTTGGTACATTTCCATAGGCCAGCAAGCTTCTTACCACATTCAGAATTATAATATTCTTCCTCCCAGATACACTATTTTGCTGTGGTGTATAGGCTGATGTCAATCCCCTTCCGATTCCATTATTGGTACAGAATTCTTCAAACTCTGATGAGCAAAATTCTCCTCATCTATATGTTCTCCTACACTTGACATTTGACTTGTCTCCTTTTCTCTCAGCAGTTTGAAGTTCTTGAATGAATCCAAGGCGTCGGATTTTTCTTGCAAGAATTCAACCCAAGTTTTTATGGAAATCATAGTAAACGTAATGAAGTACCTCTTACCTCCATTAGATGATGGGTTGATTGGTCCACACAAATCAAGAATGGATGAGTTCCAACACTTGCCTTGCCCTTCAAGATTTTCCTTTTGGGAAAGGATGTCTGTGTTGTTTTCCTTTTGTGCACTCTTCACATACTTGCTGAGGAGTCTGAATCTGAGGAATCCCCTTAACCATTTCCTTCTACCGAAGTGTTTTCAAGCCACCAAAGTTGAGGTGTCCATACCTGTAGTGCCATAACCAAGATGTGTCTTTCAGTTCTGTCATAAGACATGCTTGTGGCTCCTTGATTTCCAAAGGGAACAATCTGTTGGCATTCATGGGAACTTTAACTACAATTCCCTTGCTTGAATCCTTTATTTCACACTCCTTATTCTTCAGATCAGGAACATATAAAACGCTGGAGATGGTTTCAGATTGTTGGTCCCAGAGAAGGGTAAAACTATAGTCAGAGAGGGGGTGAATGACTATAGTGGAGTTTTAAAAACTTTTCTTGTGTTTAAAAGCTTTTGGGCAGCGGATAAGTCCCTTCTTACTATGTTGTTTCAAAGCAGTTAAACAATCACAGATATAGATTTTAATCTAGGCAATATAAATGAGTGCAGTAAGGTAAATTGCAGAAAATAAATTGACACAAGGCTTATAGTGGTTCAGGGTGGTGTAATCCCTTAATCCACTTTTCTCCTGTGATGATTGGAGGAATTCACTATTGTTTTCAAAGATACAAAATAGTATGATTGTCCTTGACTTCCCAAGCTTCACAATCTACAAGACTATCACTCATTGACTGCAACAGCTTCAGTGATTTAGTCTCTTTCACTGCTCCTTGAGATCAAATCCTTCAGCAGCTATTACAAACACAACTCATTCTCATATGACATCTTATTCAGTTGCTTCAGTTTATTGTGAATGTGATTCACAAACTTGATTGATCAATCTCAGTGCTGAGTATGGAATTGTAGTTCTGATGTCTGAGTTGATCTCTAGATAAATCCTTGTAAGTTCAGATAGAAGGCTTTTCAAATTGACAGAGTATCTGCTTGATTTTCTTTTTCTTATCGTTCATTTTATCTGTCTGTCAATGCCTTCTATTTATAGCCTTGAATATCCTGGATTTGAAATTCCGTCCGTTGGCTATATTTATGAGGGGAATAATCCTTGATTTTATTCTTGACTCCCCCTTAATTATATTCTCCTTGATTTTAGTGATCGGATTTTTCTTCAAATGTATAGCAGAAAATCCGTCCTTGATTGATCCTCTATTGATTATGCATTAAATGTATGATCTTCTGAATCTTCATCACATTTCAATTCTGTTCTGATAAGGATTACTTCGCCGTTCTCTGAACGGTCGAGTGATCCATCTAACTTTGCAGTTTAGATCTTCCTTCACTGTTTTTGTCTTCACTCAGCCGAAAGTCAGTTTACTCTGCCGATTTACTGTTTCCTTCATCACTTCAGTTTAAGGAGAATCTTTGTACTTCACTGATCCTTGATTGGGGTGAGATCAATGTACACCATACTTAAACATTAATTTCCATCACTTGAAACATAACTTTAGACTTATCCAAGGTCATCACAGACTTCCTTGGTTATAAGCCATACCATTAAGTCTTTATTGCTTCTCTGCTGGTGCTTGGTTGGCTTCACTCTACCGAATGTCTGTTTTACTTTTCCGTCCTACCAACTACTACAATACTTGTCTGACTTAACTTATACAATGTGTCAGACTCTAAGTAAAGACTTATACATAAAATTCTAACTTATTTCAGGCTTGCTATAACAGCTAGTGTGGCCATCATCAAAACATAATAAAATGTTCCTACAATTTCTCCCTTTTTGATGATGTCAAAACCCTCATAAGCCTGAACATAAGTAAGCCAAACTTTTCATAATAATTAACAGAATGAAACTCAACAATTTTATTCATCCATTCAAGGGCGGTAAATTCAAAACTTATTCAAGTGTTACAAACTACATTTTGCTTAATTCAGCCTTGTACCTTTTGAACTTTGTAGTCTGAACCTCTTCAATGTCCTTCCAATCAATTTCTGGAAACTTCCACTTCCAGTATGCCATAGCAGTGTATTCAGATACTCCCTTGAATACTTTCTTGGCAAAGAGTCTGTTGAAGTCTGGCATGGTCTCATTTGCCCTAGGTTCTCCAAAGTGCTTCTCAAGTCTCTCCCCAACTTCAAAGAATATGTGAGTCAAAGAAACTTGAGACTTTTGTAGAGACTCCACTGCTCCTGTTTGTCCATTCTTCCCATAGGGTTGAAGAATTTTGCCATTTAGTTGAAGTCTTCTTGTTGTTCAATTGGCAAGTCTTCTGGTCCTTTTGCTGAAAGTGGTATGGCTGAACTTGGTTTGCTGTTGGATTGTTTTAGAAGTGCAAACTCTCTTTTGACATCATTGTAGAGTTTGGCCATATCAGTTCTCATCCTTTCATACTGATAGCTTAGCCAATCAGCCCATGCTTCATCTTGTGACAAATGAGGATAAAGTCCTTCCTCAGTACTCTGAAAATTCTCTTACATGGTCCAAAGACATCCGCTTCATATTCTCGCTTTGTTTTTGTGACCAAGCAGTATCGCTTGCGCCCACCAGGTGTATCCGAGCTGCTGCTGCCCTCTGGCTGGTGTTTCCTCCGGTGCTAAGTCTGTGTTGACTTGCTGATCCTCTTTGCTGGATAGATTCAGGTCTTTGTTGATTGCCGGATCCGTCTCTGTCATCATCTCTTCTTTGCATAGGATGAGGAAATCCAATGCAGGGTTCGTTTAGGGCTTTTTCCCTTTCTTCTCTAGCCCTCCTTTGATGTTCCTCTGCTTCATTTCTGATTCTGATTTCTCTGTCCCTTGCTCTCATTTGCTCTTCAGTGAAGTTTGGGGGTCTAATAGTTGATCCTTCAGGCTTATCTTGATTTTTCCCCTTTTTGGCAGCATCATCCCTCTGCTGGAGTAAGATGTTGTTTGTTTCCTCTGCCGTTCCGATTAGAGAGTCCAGCTTTGATTCGATGGATGTGAATTTGTTATCATGACTAGTCAGTTTCTCAAAGACACTGCGGAATCGTGTTCCAAATGCCACTGCCATGGAGTCATTTTCCTGAGAAATGTGTTGCCTGAGACCTAGAAGATTGTTTGTGATGTTAATGTTGAGTTGTCTCATCAAGTCTCCTTGGCGTTGAACAACAATGTTCTGTGCCTCGATGTATTCGGCAATGGCCTCAAATTTTCGTTCAATGGAGTAGCTTTTGTCATTGAATGCCGAGGTCATGGATCTAAGATGCATGGCTTGCTGCTCTAGTTCTTCTGCCAGCAGATCTGCTGCTTTTTCAAAGGTTTCATTTGAGATACCAGTGGCAAGCTGGGAGAGTTTGTGCCGTATGTCACCGGTTCTGGTCCGCTTTGTTGTCCTCTGTCTTGGTCTTTGAGTCACATCTACATGGACATCCAAGTCTTCAAGAATTTGTGTGGATGTGTATCTTTGGTGTGGCTTGAGCTCTGCTCCCCTTGCTCTGTGGCTTTGGGATTGTCTTGACTGGAGTGGCAAAGCAATGAGCCAGTGTCCACTATGTTTATTCTCAGCGCCGGAGTTGCAGCAGATAGTGGTTGAGTGGTTGCCTTGGCTGGTGTTGTTGACTTGTGGGATGCATGAGGCTGTAGGAAGGTGCTTAGAAGAATGTCATTGTTCAGAGGATTTTGCATCACTAAACAAAAAATAATTTATAAACCTATATCTAACATGCAAACTAACTCCTAACCGACCGAATATCGGGTAATTGCTAGCATAGTAGGGTAAGTACGGGTATCGATCCACGAGAATTGGGATGTTGAACATAATCTTATTAATTCCTTAAATTGTTACTACTATTTATTACTAAACCTAAACTAAAGCGGAAAATAAATCGATGAGGATTGTAAATCCAAAGCCGTGAAGGATAAAAGCGATAATTAATAAATGAAACTATAAACGAAAAGAACATAAAGCAAAGACACATGGGATCAAACAATATACAAACCAAGTGATCTCAATCCTAGTTCATCTCATGATTTTAATTCAATATTGTGGTTTCACCTATCAAAGGTATGAATTCCTACTTCCGTAAGTAATCCGTCTATCAATCTCATCATCTTCCGATCTATAGAGATTAACGCTCTCAAAACAAGGTGCAAGATTTATTAGATCTAACAACCTAGAAATCTAACCTATCAACTTCCGTTATGTCAAGGTTAAAAGTCTAATCTTTCCTATGGTGATCTAAGGTTTACACCGACTCTCGTCATACGGTAAACATCAATAAGCAATTCATCTTCCGATATTGATTGCATAGCATATAAGCATAGGAAGATACAAAATGAATCAAAGATCATAAAGATAAACAAAGGATTGAATAAATTAAAAGATAAACTCACATAGTTCATACAATGGATGATCTCCATTAATCACAAACGAAAGAAAAAGCATCCTAATCTAACCCGGATCACCCAAGCACAAGGCTCGGGTGATCGGCCTTGAACCTCAAAGAGCGCGGCCGCTTTGCTATATATTTTTAGTGTATAAAAATCAATGAATTAGGGTTGGGGCGCAACGCTTTATATAGACTTTTAAGTCGGCCGGGCCTAAGTCGGTGTTGGGCCTTTGTCTGGTCTTTATGGACGCCCGTCCAACTGCTTTGGACGCTAGGGCGGATGCTCGTTCACTCAACGTCCAAACTCTCTGTACCAGATTTCTTCTTTGGACGCTCGTTCAACTTGATGGACGCCCGTCTGATCTGGACGCTGGTTCATGCCTCTCGGGCGCCACCCAGCCGGATCAACACTTGATTTCTTTCATTAAATCTTTTATTCTTCCATAAATACTTTTGATTCTTTCTCCATTCGAATTTCTCTCTTTAAGATCATCTTTTCCATAACCAATGTGTATCTACAAATTAGGAAAACATACCAAAGCGTAACATAATTCCAAAATAACATAAAATCACAATTTAACCATATAATTCGTTACGTTTTGCAATTCAACTATTGAAAGCACCACTTGCTCAATACTTCAATATAAAGCTCGATTTCTATGAAAAACATCCACATATGGAGGAAATTGATATAAAATATATCCTTATAAAACGTATAAAATCACCCTCAACAACTCCCCCACACTTAAACCTTGCTCGTCCCGAGCAAGACAAAACATAATCAAGACTCGAGACATATAAACATTTATGCAACCATAAAGCATATTCAATAGTTTAGAGGTTCACCCAAGTGTGTGTGCATAGCCATAATAAATTTCCACTAAATCCACACTTGAAATTGATTCAAGCAAAACTAGCCAACATCCCATTTAGATCAGAAATATAAAAACGATTATAACATGCACCTCACAAAACATACATACTCAAAAAATAATAATAAGGAGTATTTAAAATATTTCCGACATACTTAGAGGATAATCCCTACAACATATCTTTCAGTTTATACTGGGGATAAGATAGACGATAACTTAGTCTTACATCCATTCCATACCACTTCTTATACAAGTTGATTTAACTATTTTCACATTTAAACGCACATCAGAATGAGCTCTTGCCCTGTCATAGCAGAATAGGATATTCGAGATATACCCTACCTTACTCCAATCATAAGGCGCTTTCTTTCATCGGTATCGTGTGAGCTTTTAGTCATCATAGTGGTATAGGACATTTCAAGATAATGCCCTATCGCACTCAAATCATCGACTAGCTTTCGACACACCCAATTACTTCATTATAAACTCAACTTTTTCATTTGACAATAAGCTACGTGTTACTTATCACATTCAAACCTTAGATATTCACAGTATAACATACTTTAATTCTAAACACAAACTATTAAAATTTTCAAAATTCGTATGCACGCAAAGAATCATGCGATAATCATCAAAAATCTCTAATCAAATGGGCATAGCTTTAAATTATAGCTCATCATTTACTATGGCACGTGAAAAATAGTGTCGGGTGAAACAACTAACTTACTAAATATGCAAAATAATGCACCAATGATATAAAAACTCAAATAAAGATATGCCTTTGTTCACTTGGGACAAAACAAGCAAAATTTTAAAATTTAGCACTTTTCATAGAAATATTATAGTATGGCAAATGAATGTAGATACATAAAACCATTCCCCTCCCCCACACTTAAATTACAACATGTCCTCATGTTGTGCAGAATTAAAGAAAAGATAAAAGAACTTAGCTGATTTGGTAACGAAATGAAGATAGGCTGAAGAAGGATAGATAATCGATCCGCGTTTCCGAGGCACGAGACGTCATAGGTATTCCTCCCCAGATTCACTTCCTGGTTAGCTTAACAAAACAACTAAAATTGTACCGCACTAGCTTGAAAAACATGGCAGTATCTCGGGGGACACGGGGGAAATATAACAAGCAACAATAATGATATAAGCACATGGTATAATTGCTCAGATGGAAAAATCACCACACAGGGAAAGTACAGGACATCCAAGCGTCAAATATAAAGCCACAGAAGCTTTACAATACAAATAAGGACCACATGTGCATACAGAAATAAGGATAGCTCATGTAAAGATGGAACATATACATGGAACATTACAAAATAGTAGGGCTAGGTGCACTATATGCAATCTACATGATATGCAATTCTAATAAAGTAAAAGTTGACAGGCTCAGGCTGAGCAAGTTGAGTAGACAACTCTACAGTGACTACGGCCCGCACAGAAACAAAAATAAAATAAAAGTGGTAGCGTACGGCAAGCCGACAGTAACTACCCTCAAGGAAAAATAAAAGAAAAATAGAAAAATAGAAAAACTAGATGACATGCAACTAAATGATATGCAAAAATAAAAAAAAAATAAAAGAAAGAAAACTAGCCCACTCATTTGCAACACGACATGTATATCATAAACGTCTACCAAATAATGATAGTTTACGATAAACGATGATATTATTCATTATATGCACGATGTAGACGCTTTAAGACTCATCAAAGGTGATAGCATTATGGAAAACCAACGATTAGCTATACTAAAATGGATATAACTCATAAGCCAGAGATAGTAGCATACGGAAAACCGACAGTAGCTACCCATATGAGTTACAAAAATAACAAGAAAGCACATAGGTCTCAAAGCTCACAGGATTCATCACAACGATATGTAGCATACGGAAACCGACATTAGCTACTAAATAACAATAAGAACAGTTATAGCATACGAGAACCGACATTAACTATAACATGCATGGATGAATCCTAACACCCTAGATGATTTACAACAGAAATAAAGATAAGTCATATTAGAATCACGCCTAGCTAGGTGAATTACTCAACATGGATTACAATAGATGGCAAGAAAACCATAACGGTGAAAGAACAGGACATCTACGCATATACAACGGCCACAGAGGCTCACAATAAAACATCCATGTCACTTAATGAAGCATGTATATATAAAAATTAATCAATTATTTAACATGGATCAGTAGATGGAAGGATGTAAACATGCAAGTTCAGAACATCTACGTAAAAATAATTAGCCACAAAAGCTCGTATGAAAATATCCACGTCAAATAAAGCATTAAAAATCAAGTCAAGAAAAATTTGGAACCTGGACGTGCGTTCAACATACCAAACGGGCGTTTGCCTGGAAATTCTATACTGGACGGGCGTTCAATGAGCGAACGCTCGTCTGACTCGTAAAAAGCGAACAGAGTTGAGCAAAATCGACGGACGTCCTACTAGTCGACGCCTGCTCACCGTTCACTGCATGGATCGGTGGGCGGGCGTTCGCTACCTTGAACGCTCGTCCACACATCGAAACAAAAAATAAATTATAAACCTATACCTAACATGCAAACTAACTCCTAACCGACCGAATATCGGGTAATTGCTAGCATAGTAGGGTAAGTACGGGTATCGATCCACAGGGAATTGGGATGTTGAACATAATCTTATTAATTCCTTAAATTGTTACTACTATTTATTACTAAACCTAAACTAAAACGGAAAATAAACTGGACAGAGGATTGTAAATCCAAAGCCAGGAAGGATAAAAGCGATTAGTAATAAATGAAACTATAAACGAAAAGAACATAAAGCAAAGACACATGGGATCAAACAATATACAAACCAAGTGATCTCAATCCTAGTTCATCTCATGATTTTAATTCAATATTGTGGTTTCACCTATCAAAGGTATGAATTCCTACTTCCGTAAGTAATCCGTCTATCAATCTCATCATCTTCCGATCTATTGAGATTAACGCTCTCAAAACAAGGTGCAAGATTTATTAGATCTAACAACCTAGAAATCTAACCTATCAACTTCCATTATGTCAAGGTTAAAAGTCTAATCTTTCCTATGGTGATCTAAGGTTTACACCGACTCTCGTCATACGGTAAACATCAATAAGCAATTCATCTTCCGATATTGATTGCATAGCATATAAGCATAGGAAGATACAAAACGAATCAAAGATCATAAAGATAAACAAAGGATTGAATAAATTAAAAGATAAACTCACATAGTTCATACAATGGATGATCTCCATGAATCACAAACGAAAGAAAAAGCATCCTAATCTAACCCGGATCACCCGAGCACAAGGCTCGGGTGATCGGCCTTGGAACCTCAAAAGAGCGGCTGCTGCTATATATTTTCGTGTATAAAAATCTGAATGAATTAGGGTTGGGGCGCAGCTGCTTTATATAGACTTTTAAGTCGGCTGGGCCTAAGTCGGTGTTGGACGCCTGTCTGGTCTTTATGGACGCCCGTCCAACTGCTTTGGACGCTAGGGCGGACGCTCGTTCACTCAACGTCCAAACTCTCTGTACCAGATTTCTTCTTTGGATGCTCGTTCAACTTGATGGACGCCCGTCTGATCTGGACGCTGGTTCATGCCTCTGGACGCCAGTCCAGGCTGGATCAACACTTGATTTCTTTCCTTAAATCTTTTATTCTTCCATAAATCCTTTTGATTCTTTCTCCACTCGAATTTCTCTCTTTAAGATCATCTTTTCCATAACCAATGTGTATCTACAAATTAGGAAAACATACCAAAGCGTAACATAATTCCAAAATAACATAAAATCACAATTTAACCACATAATTCGTTACGTTTTGCAATTCAACTATTGAAAGCACCACTTGCTCAATACTTCAATATAAAGCTCGATTTCTATGAAAAACATCCACATATGGAGGAAATTGATATAAAATATATCCCTATAAAACGTATAAAATCACCCTCAACGGTCATCATCAATTGCATCCGGTGTAGGAGTAACCTCTTCTCTTTGTTTGTCATGATAATCATCATGATGGTCATCATTATCATTGTCATCCTGATCATCTCCATCATTTTGATCAGTGTTATCATCATCATCTCTACCATCTTCTGAGTCATCATTGTGGCTGTTAGAGATCTGGGGCAGTTTTGCCTTTGCTGCATCTACCATGTCCCAAAGAGGAGATTCATCAAGTACACCAACCAGAGTGGTGATTCCCAGAAAATTAAAGAGCCATGCTTCCTCAGCAAGCATGCGTTCCGAATCTTGAATCGGATTTCTGGAATCGCCTTCTTTCCATTCAAGATATTCTGCAATTCGATCATCAATATTGTTTGCAGACAATTGTGCAGGTTCTTCTGGAGATTCCTCATCATCTCCAGTGTCTCATGTGACCTCCTCATTTAGAGGTTGTTCATCCTCACTTTCATTTTCTTCTCCATGTTGTTCTGCCTCAACATCAGAGTCCTCTTCTTCTTCTTCATCGATTAATTTTCCAATGGCTGTCTTGTCCAAATTGCGTTGAACCTTTTGTTCCGGAGGGATGATTTGTTGTTTTCTTTCTCTTCCCTCCTCCGGCTTGCTTTTACTGTTTAACATAGGTAAACATGACCTTGGACTCATGCAATTTGTGAAGTTGTACAACAGGGACTTTAAGGCATTGCATCAGATAGTGTAACTGAATCCCATACGACTTTTTCACCCAGAATTGTCCTTTCTTCATCTTTCCTTCTGTTGTCCCCTTTTCGGCCGCTTTTACTTCACCTTGGATTTGTTCTTTGATTCTTAAAAGAAGTATTTTGCCAATTGAACTCTAGATTGTTGTAGATGATTCCCATTAGCCGCATTCTGATTTCTGTCATAGCATTATTTGCTCACAGCTTTCCTTCAATGCTTTTGCCAATTAGGGCACTGAACTCACTGAATGGTTTCTTTAAAGCGGATCTAAGACAATTGACCTTCTTAGATCCTGGGTTTGCCGTTTTGGCGATTGTCGGCCAGAAATCATCCAAGTTTTGTGGTACCAAGGTCACTTTTGCTTTACCCTTATTTGACAGTTTAAGATGTTTTCGAATTACCTTTTCTGTAATGACCACTTCTTTGCCATTTACGGATGCAACAATCTTGTCTTCCCACTCGTCACCTTCTTCAGCAAGGAGCCCATGTACGTAATTTGCAGATTTTCAGAAGGCGATGAGATTTTCGTAGCAAACTTCGGTTATTGGAGGATTGAGAAAGGTTGATAACTTTAGGTTTTTGCATCCTGCTGCCAATCATTTTGCTTCTTCATCATTTCCGCATAGTTTTAAGTAGTGTTCTTCTTGGAAGAATGATCCAGTGGCAATCGATTTTTCATACCCAGCTTGGGTGTTTGAAGAGGATGAAGCCATTGTTGGAAGTTAAAGGAATTTTTGAAAGTGAAGTACTAATTTGCAATGGAATGTATGATATGCAAGGGAGTGTAAAAATTTCTGAAAATCTCTAAGTACCGTTTATATAGGATGATTTGGGTAGTGTGAACGTGGTTTGAATATGGAAGGATTATATGGCATAATGGCGTGATTTTGTGTATGTAAATCACGATATTCGAGTGAAGTGGGGGAGTGGATTGTGGTAAGTAATGATAGAGCCCGGGAATCGAGGCATTTGTAATTAAAAAAAATATAATTACCTCCATAATTATAAGTTGATCTCCACGTGTGTAATCATCCACAGAATAATCTTCCATAACTCTCTTATTCTCCACGTGTAAACAAGTTGATTATGTTCACACTTTAATTTACCCATGACTCCAATCTTTATTTTGGTGAAGTGCCTTGGCTGGCCACTTAGCCGGTGTAGGGATTATTTCATTGAGCCGCTTTATTTGACTGTTCCTAACAATCAGTGAAGTTAACTTCACCGAGTACTAGTGCCTTACCTGCTACATCTCCTGTAATGGCAAAGGTTTAACCAGCTGATGAAGTCACTTAGCCGATTACTTCAGTTAGCTGCTCTTTGGTATTTAGTCGATTTCAATCATCCCTAACTCCGTTCTCAACATGCTAAATCTTTCATGACTGAGTGGTTTTGTGAAGATGTCAGCCAATTGATCTTCAGTGGATATGTATTTTAGAATGATATATCCTTTTTCAACATGATCTCTGATAAAATGATGTCTCACATCAATGTGCTTTGTTCTTGAATGCAACACTAGATTTTCAGTAATAGATATTGCACTTGTGTTATCACACATGATTGGAATTGTTTTCTCCTCCACTCTATAATCCCTTAGCTGTTGTCTAATCCAAAGTACTTGTGCACAACAACTGCCTGCTGCTATATATTCTGCTTCAGCTGTTGATGTAGATATAGAGTTTCGCTTTTTGCTAAACCATGAAACTAGTCTGCTGCCTAGCATTTGACAAGTTCCAGAGGTGCTTTTTCTATCTATTCTGCATCCAGCATAGTCAGAGTCTGAATATGATATCAACTTGAATCCTCCATCTTTTGGATACCAAATTCCTACATTAATAGTGTTTTTCAAGTATTTGATTATTCTTTTGGCTGCTAGAAGATGTGATTCTTTTGGTTGACCTTGAAATCTTGCACATACTCCTAATGCAAATGCTATATCAGGTCTACTTGCAGTTAAGTATAGTAGGGATCCAATGATTCCTCTATACATTTGCTGATCAACATCCTTCCAGTTTCATCTTTTCCAAGAATGACTCTTGCCACATTGGTGTATCTGCTGTGCCACTTGTATCCATACCATACTTGTGTATTAAGTCTTTTGTATACTTGGATTGACTAATGAAAATGCCATCCTTCATTTTTTTTACTTGAAGGCCAAGGAAATAATTTAATTCTCCCATCATGCTCATCTGAAATTTGCTCTTCATCAGGTTTGCAAATTTCTCACATAACTTTTCATCCTCTGATCCAAAGATGATGTCATCAACATAGATTTGAACTAGCAATGTGCTTGTTCCTTCCTCTAGTTTGAATAGAGTCTTATCTATGGTTCCCTTGTTGAATCCATTCTTGATCAGAAATTGTGATAGTGTTTCATACCAGGCTCTGGGTGCCTGTTTGAGTCCATAAAGAGCTTTCTTTAGTTTGTATACTTTGTCTTCCTTTCCTTTGAGTTGGAAACCAAGGGGTTGCTCCACATATACTTCTTCTTCCAAAAGTCCATTCAGAAATGCACTCTTGACATCCATTTGATAGACTTTGAAATCTTTGTGTGCAGCAAAAGCAAGAAAGAGTCTGATTGCCTCCAATCTTGCTACTAGTGCAAATGTTTCATCATAATCTATTCCTTCTGCTTGAGAATAGCCTTTTGCAACTAGCCTTGCTTTGTTTCTGACAACAATTCCTTGCTCATCCATCTTGCTTCTGAATACCCATTTTGTACCAATGATGTTGGCCATATCTGGTCTGTCAACAAGTTCCCAGACTTCATTTCTTTCAATTCATTTAGTTCTTCTTGCATGGCTGTGATCCAGTCTGCATCTTGAATTGCATCATCTATTGTTTTAGGTTCCACTTGTGATAGAAAACATGTTAGCATATGCTCCAGTTGTCTTCTGGTTCTCACTCCTGTGTGAATGTATCCAATAACTTGTTCTTCAGGATGATCTCTTAGCCAGTTTAGGTCAGGTTGAAGTTGTTCTACACTTGGTGCCTCTGTAGTTTCATGTTGTGCATGAGCTTCAAGTTCTGGTGCTTCTTCTGTTGTATTGACTTGTGGCTCATCTTGATTTCCAAACTTGTGATGCAGAATAGTTCTTTGAATGCAGATTGTATTCATATACACTTGTCTTTGTCTTTCTTCTTCTTCTTGTTCTTGAAGACTTTCACCATTTGTATTTGGTTCATCAAAACTACATGTATTGATTCTTCAATCACCAATGTTCTTTTGTTGAGTACTCAATGCCTTGGCTTGGTGTCTCGAGTATCCCATAAAGATTGCTTCATCGGCCTTTTCATCAAAGGCATGCAGCTGATTCCTGTTCAAAACAAAGCATTTTGATCCAAACATATGCAAATATGAGATATTAGGTTTTCTACCATTCCATATTTCATATGGAGTCTTTCCATGTTGATCTGTTTTGTGTATGGCATGCTGTGTTTGCTGCTTCAGCCCAAAATCTCTTTGGCAAGCATGCTTCTGCAATAATTGTTATGACTGCTTCTTTGAGAGTTCTGTTTCTTCTTTCTGCTGGGTTGTGGGGTTCCTACTGCAGATAATTGATGAATTACTCCATTTTCCTCACAATAGGTTCTGATAATTTCATTAAGAAATTCAGTGCCTCTATCTGATCTGATCTTGATGATTTTCAGTTCTTTCTCATTTTGGAGTCTTCTTAACAAATCTGGCAGCTTTTTGAGTGTCTCTTTCTTCCTGTTCATGAAGATGGTCCAGGTGTATTTTGAGTAGTCATCCACCACAACTAGGGTGTATTTCTTACCACTTACACTTACTGGTGTGACTGGTCCAAACAGGTCCATATGCAACAGATGTAGAATTCTTGTTGTTGATTGATAGGGTTTTGACTTGAAGGAACTTTTGATTTGTTTCCCTTTCTGACATGCATCACATAGACTTTATCTCTTGAATGTGATCTCAGGCAGGCCTTCAACTAACTTGTTCTTTGATAATTTGTTGATGGTCTTGAAATTTAGGTGGTTTAGTCTTCTATGCCAGATCCAACTAGTTGATTGTTTGTTTTTGACAAACAAACATGTTTCTGCTTTGGCTGATTTCCAATCCACTACATACATGTTATCTTTTCTTCTTCCTGCAAGTACAACTGTGTTGGTTTGGCTGTGAATGACTTTACATCCTTCCTTGTTGAAGTGCACATTGTAGCCTTTGTCACAAAATTGATCGATGCTCATCAGATTGAAATTAAGTCCCTTGACATATGCCATATTTTGAATTTTCAGATTGTTCTTGAGCATTGTGCCTTCCCCCTTAATCTTGCCAGGGTTTTCTTTGCCTCCAAATGTGACTTTGGGTCCATCAAAAGCTTTAAAGTCAGTGAGCCATCTCTTGTTTCCTGTCATGTGTCTGGAACATCCACTGTCTATGTACCAGACATCCTACAAAACAAATTAATTAAGTTTAGGTACCCAACACTGTTTGGGTCCATACCTGTTAGCAGTCATGCCTCCTATTCCAAGTGTATATCCAAATGATCTTCTTTTTGGATAGTTAAAGTCATCAACTTCATATATATAAGGCATGACAGAATAGCTTCTAGTATTTCTACTGAAGTTATTCTGATACTTTTCTCTACTTTTTGGTGCATTTGCATACTTCTTCACTTTCCAATATGTAGTGGGAAACCTGACTTGCTTCATGTGTCTAGGAACATACCTAGTTTGATTTTTGTTAAACACATGATGCATATTATGGAATGGTTTCTTCTTGTATTTTGGAGGTGCAACATTCCAATCATTCTCTGAAGGATAAAGTCTTCCTTTACCTTTCAGAAAGTCCTTGTTTTTGGTTGACTTGATTGATGATTTAGTCTGCTGTTTTACTGCACTGGGTTTTGACTTCACCGGTACAGGATGAATGGTTGAAACTATGGTCTGTCCCTTTCTAAATTTTGGTTCATTGTTAGTCCTGAACTCAGAATTGTGTTGACCATTGTTTCTACTCTCATCCTGAATGTTGTAGCCAAGACCAGATCTGGATCCAAACCTTTTTTAGGGTTTGTAAGCTGGTTCATTTGTGATCTTAACTGATAGGGGGATTTTCTCAACTGATCTGTCAACAACAGATGTATGAACATCTGCTGTTTGTTGATCATTTTAGTAGGTCTCCTTACTAGTTAGTTCAGCTTTTGCTTTATCCAGTTCTTTCTTTAATCTTTTCTTTTCTTTTCTTAGATCCTTGCATTCCTTTTCTAGAATTTCATGATTCATCTCAATTTCATCAAATTTAGTCATGAGCTTTTGGACTAGGTCTGCTGGATCTAATGGGAGAATAGAAGATTGTGCAGTGTTAGATGTGGATGCATTTGATGAAGAGTAAGAGCTAGATGTTACCTCAGTTTCATCTGATTCTTTGGCCATTAGACATAGGCTTGTTTTCTCAATGTCTGAGCTATCACCTTCATCTTCATCTAATTCTTTGGTCATGAGGCATAGACATGCTTTTTCATTGTCTGAGCTGTCTTCTTCATCACTGTTATCTGAGTTATTATCAGATGATTCTTCATTCTTTTCACTTTGCTAGATTCAAATTTCTGAGTGCTTTCTTGCCTTTTCTCTTTTCGATGCTTTGTATTTCTTCTTTTCATTATCTTTATCATTTTCTTGAGACAATCAGCCTTGAAGTGACCTTTCTTGTTGCGATTGAAGCATCCAGATTCATCATCTTTCTTCTTCATGTCTTTGTTTGAGCTTGACCTCTTGTTTGATGATGAGCTTCCTTTGAATGGCATCCTTTTGCTGAACCTGTCAAAGCATTTAACTAATAAAGCTACTTGTTCTTTAAGTTCATATGTCTCTTTGCTTATACAATCGGCAAAGTTACTTTTCTGGGGTGCTATCAGTGCAGTGACTTTTTGTGTCTCTGCCGGAGCACCATATTCACCGTTCAGTTCGAATTCATGAGCTTTAAGTTGGGACATCAGTGTCAGAGTGTCAGTGTTTGCAAGGTCTGTGGTTCCTCTGATTACTGATGTTATGATCTTCCATCTTTCAGGTAAGCCTCTCAAGATCTTTAAGCATACTTCTTTCTGGGGATATGTGTGTCCAAGCTGTTGCAGTTCAATGATGATACTTGAGAATCTGTTGTCCATTTGATCAATGGATTCACCAGCCTTCATTTTGAAATTATCAAATTTCTGTTTTGCAACAGATAATTTGTTTTCTTTAACTGCTTCAGATCCTTCATTTATCAATGCTAGCTTGTCCCACATCTCCTTTGCTGTTTTGCAATCTTTGATTCTCATGAACATGTTGCTATCTAGAGTCTTCAAAATCATATCTTTTACAACAAAATCTAGATTTGCTCTTCTCCTGTCATCCTTGGTCCAATCTTTCTTGGGTTTGTCTATTTCCTTCCCTTGATCTGCTCCTGTGGATACCACAGTCATGATCATGATTGGTCCATCATTGATTACGTCCAGCATCTCCTCATGAGTTGCTGCAAGATGAGACAACATTCTTATTTTATATTCATCAAAATTATTAACATTGAAAACATGTACTTTTGACATAAAGTTTGAGGAATCCATAATCACAAATAATAGATCTATATGTGAATGAATAGAAAACTCAGATTTTTGAAAACTACTTTGAAAATATGTGATCTCCTTGTTACCAGAAATTAGATCTGAACAGGTTCTGATACTAGGAACACTGCTCCGATACCAATTGTTGGTCCCAGAGAAGGGTAAAACTATAGTCAGAGGGGGTGAATGACTATAGTGGAGTTTCAAAAACTTTTCTTGTGTTTAAAAGCTTTTGGGCAGCGGATAAGTCCCTTCTTACTATGTTGTTTCAAAGCAGTTTAAACAATCACAAATATAGATTTTAATCTAGGCAATATAAATGAGTGCAGTAAGGTAAATTGCAGAAAATAAATTGACACAAGGCTTATAGTGGTTGATGAGGGAAAAATTCACAGTTATTTTCATAACATTTTACTCTATTTCTAATATCATTTTGAGCGTTATTATATCATTTCAAGTCATAAATTCCTTAGATTTATCTAAGTATGTTAGTAGTAGTTATCATGTAAAATATCGTGTTTTTACTAGATTTTGTACCGATTTTAGTAAATCGGAATGTCGTGTCAGATTTACGTGGGTATTTGTGGTATTTTATTGCAGATGTATAAGCTAAGACCCCGAGAATCGACATTTTGAAGGGATTTAGATAATGTCACGAGCTTAAGTGGTCAATCGAATTGCTTAAGTGGTCAAGTGGTCAATCGAAGTGGTCAAGTGGCTAATCGATTCGATTTAGTGGTAATCGAGAAATGTCTTCGACAACGAATGGCTCATCAAAACGATATTTTCTGAAGAAGAGTCCTTCATGAAAGTTGTAGATTTTTCCGAGAGCTTTCTAATGCCTCTTCAATCATATCATTTGGAGATCTAGAACTCAAGATATGAATTTTTAAAGTTTTATTCCAAAATATAAATTTTTATCCGTAAATTGGAAATTAAGGGGAGATGAATGTCATGATTAGTGCGGCCTGGTCCGGCCCCTACCCGGCCTGGTCCGGCCCCTGGAACTTTACCTATATAAGGAGCATTCAGAGAGCAAGCTGGACACACCATAATATATATATATATATATCTCCTTCTTATTTTTTTTTAGGTTGTATATAAGGCCTTATACCGAAATAAATTTAGTAATAATAGTATCGTTGTAATGCTCGGGAAATTATTGGAAGTTCGGTGTTGCTGAATGTTAAGGGTGATTTTATATGATTTATATCGTTATATTTTATAATGATTTCCTCCATATACGTATAATTTGCATAGAAATTAAGGGTTTAATCGAATTATTGAGCAAATAAGTTTTAAAAGTCTTTAAGTGTAAACTTGAGCTAATTTCGTGATTTTATTGGTAATTATCTATGGTTTTACACTTTGCGTGTTTTTATGGTTTTGAAGGTACATTTACATGTCAGGGAGAGGGATTGAAGGAGCTGAAACGATGTTTAATTGAAGATTAAATGGAAGGAAGAAGAAGCAAATCAATTCAAGGAAGAGATTTTACCGACGAAGCGTTCAAAAATGCATGGGGCGTGCGTCTTGTCCACTTCGGCTCGACTCAAGAAATTTACTTAAAGTGAACGAGTCCCCAACCAATCGATTTGTGTTCGAGAAGATCGGAAGGATAGACTTGGAATTATCTTTATTTTTATTTATTAGGGTTTAGCTTTTCTAATAATTACCCTAAGTCGGCTAGAACAAGTATAAAAGGAGCGCAGGCAATCGATGAACAACGCAGAACTTACCTCGAGACGAACACAAAGACGAAACCGAGAAGCCGACCACTCGGGTCGACCGAGTGCTCTGCTCCCGGTCGACCGAGCCATATTTTTATTTTTTTATTTATTTTGTTTGTTCGATCCTGGAGATGAGTGAGCAAGTCTGAACAAGCATGTGAAACCGATCGTCAGACGTTTTGATTTCAATCTTGGGTGTTTTGTGAGTTTTAAATAAAGTTTGTATCTTTATTATGCTTTTACATTGATTACGCAATAATATCGATGGATTGTTGCTTATTGATGTTTAACGTTTGATGAGAATCGTTGTTAGACCTAGATCACCGTAGTAAAGATTAGATTTTTAACCTAAAAATAACGAGAGTTGCTAGGTTAAATTTCTAGGTTGCTAGATTGAGAAATCTTACACCTTTGTTTTGAAAGCGTCAATCTTTAAGATCGAGAGATAGAAGACTGATAGGCGAATTATCTACGAGAGTAGAAGTTCATACCTTTGATAGGTGAACCACAACCTTTATTAAATCTTTACTAAACGATCTAGGGTAGAAATTCAGAGTTGTGAGATAGGTGGATCATAGCTTGTTCGTCGTTGAATTAATTGAAAACCTTTGTGCCTTGTTCTTCGTTGCTTAGTTAGAATTTTATTTTCGTTTTAGTTTTTAGAATAGATTTTATTTTCATTAGTTAAGTTCGTAACTTTCCTTCCTGACTTTGGACTGACAATCCTCTGTCCAGTTTATTTTATCGTTTTTAGTTTCGTTTTAGTAGTAACAACCTTAGGAAAATTAATGAACTAGATACCTCGATTCCCAGAGATCGACTCCGGTATTAATCGCTATACTACGATCCCTACACTTGGGGAATACCGGATTTATAAATTTTATTACTTGTTTATTTTCATTGCATAAAATCCGAGACAAGTTTTAGGCGTTGTTCACCACGTCGTCGGCGTCGGAAAGAGCTTTCCGAATTGGGGTCCTGCGCGCCAATCGGACACTCGAGCCGAAAGTTACGGCCAAAATACTAACGAGTGCTAAAACGATCCCTTTTATCTAAAAGTTCGATCGTACAAAACGTGGGGTCAGATAATTCAACCTCAGATGTCCCCGAATCAAACTAGGTTACACTTCACGTTTAACAAATCGAGTAAAAAAAAACTTTTTGCACATTCTTAACCCTACGGTCATCGAAACACGGCAAAAATAAAAAAAAACCTCAATTTATTTAGCTACTTTTTATTGAAAGAAAAAGAAATTAACTTGTTATCATCACAATGATATGTAGCATACGGAAACCGACATTAGCTACTAAATAACAATAAGAACAGTTATAGCATACGAGAACCGACATTAACTATAACATGTATAGATGAATCATGACACCCTAGATAGACGACAACAGGAACAACATAAGTCATATTAGAATCACGTCTAGCTAGGTGAATTACTCAACATGGATTGCAATAGATGGAAAGAAAACCATAACGGTGAAAGAACATGACATCTATGCATATACAACGGCCACAGAGGCTCACAATAAAACATCCATGTCACTAAATGAAGATAGGGTATATCACTGGTGCGTTATTTTGCATATTTAGTAAATTTAGATGTCTCACCCAACACTATTTTTCACGTGCCATAGTAAATGATGAGCTATAATTTAAAGCTGTGCCCATTTGATTAGAGATTTTTGATGATTATCGCATGATTCTTTGCTTACATACGAATTTTGAAAATTTTAATAGTTTGTGTTTAGAATTAAAGTATGACATACTGTGAATATCTGAAGGTTTGAATGTGATAGGAGGGATATAATTTAAGGTTTGAATACCACTCTAAGATGAATTGTATGAATAATATATATATAAGTGTCGGAGTAGCTGCCAATGATTTGAGTGCGGTAGGGCGTTATCACGAAACGTCCTATACCACTATGAGGTTAATAGCTCCCGGCTGCCTGATGATAGTAGTCCAGCTCTGCTATGACAGGGCAAGAGCTCATTCTGATGTGTGTTAAAAGTGAAAATAGTTAAATCAACTTGCAATAAGAAGTGGTATGAATAAAAGACTTAGTTATCGTATACCTTATCCCCAGTATAAACTGACAGATATGTTGTAGGGATTATCCTCTGAGTATGTCGAAAAGGTCCTAAATGTATTCTATCATCTTTTCGGGATATGTCACGTTTTGTAGGGTACATCTTATGAGTATCATTTATCTCTAGTTTGAAGGGGTATTAGCTAGTTTGCTTTGAAATTTTCAAGTTTGGACTTAGTGGTTTGTTTGCTATGGCTATGCACACACACACGTGGGTGAACTTCTAATTTATTGACTATGCGTTGTATGTGCTGAAGTGTCTATATTTTTCCCGAGCCTTTATCTTGTTTTCTTTTGCTCGGGACGAGCAAAAGCTAAGTGTGGGGGAGTTGTTAAGGGTGATTTTATATGATTTATATCGTTATATTTTATAATGATTTCCTCCATATACGTATAATTTGCATAGAAATTAAGGGTTTAATCGAATTATTGAGCAAATGAGTTTTAAAAGTCTTTAAGTGTAAACTTGAGCTAATTTCGTGATTTTATTGGTAATTATCTATGGTTTTACACTTTGCGTGTTTTTATGGTTTTGAAGGTACATTTACATGTCAGGGAGAGGGATTGAAGGAGCTGAAACGATGTTTAATTGAAGATTAAATGGAAGGAAGAAGAAGCAAATCAATTCAAGGAAGAGAGATTTTACCTGGACGAGCGTTCAAAAATGCATGGGACGTGCGTCTTGTCCAGCTCGGCTCGACTCGAAGAAATTTACTTAAAGTGAACGAGCGTCCAACCAATCAGATTTGCGTTCAGAAGATCAGAAGGGATAGACTTGAAATTATCTTTATTTTTATTTATTAGGGTTTAGCTTTTCTAATAATTACCCAAAGTCGGCTAGAACAAGTATAAAAGGAGCAGGCATTCGACAGAACAACGCAGAACTTACCTGGAGACAAACACAGCACAGAAACCGAGAAGCCGACCACTCGGTCGACCGAGTGCTCCTGCTCGGTCGACCGAGCCATATTTTTATTTATTTATTTTGTTTGTTCGATCCTGGAGATGAGCTGAGCAAGTCCTAAACAAGCATGTGAAACCGATCGTGCAGCGTTTTGATTTCGAATCTTGGGTGTTTTGTGAGTTTTAAATAAAGTTTGTATCTTTATTATGCTTTTACATTGATTACGCAATTATATCGATGGATTGTTTCTTATTGATGTTTAACGTTTGATGAGAATCGTTGTTAGACCTAGATCACCGTAGTAAAGATTAGATTTTTAACCTAAAAATAACGAGAGTTGCTAGGTTAAATTTCTAGGTTGCTAGATTGAGAAATCTTACACCTTTGTTTTGAAAGCGTCAATCTTTAAGATCGAGAGATAGAAGACGATAGGCAAATTATCTACTGAGTAGAAGTTCATACCTTTGATAGGTGAACCACAACCTTTATTAAATCTTTACTAAACGATCTAGGGTAGAAATTCGAGTTGTGAGATAGGTGGATCATAGCTTGTTCGTCGTTGAATTAATTGAAAACCTTTGTGCCTTGTTCTTCGTTGCTTAGTTAGAATTTTATTTTCGTTTTAGTTTTTAGAATAGATTGTATTTTCATTAGTTAAGTTCGTAACTTTCCTTCCTGGCTTTGGACTGACAATCCTCTGTCCAGTTTATTTTATCGTTTTTAGTTTAGTTTTAGTAGTAAAAACCTTAGGAAAAATAATGAACTAGATACCTCGATTCCCTGAGATCGACTCCGGTATTAATCGCTATACTACGATCCCTACACTTGGGGAATACCAGATTTATAAATTTTATTACTTGTTTATTTTCATTGCATAAAATCCGAGACACTGAAATCGTTGTAATATCAAGTTTTTTATATGTAATCGAAGATATCTCTGTTATAATAGTAAATTTGCTTTTGTTTTCTCTCATTATTGTTATATCTATATCTAGCTATTTCTTTCTTGTTGTTTCTTGTTTCTTTCATTCTCGTTATATATATATATATATATATATATATATATATATATATATATATATATATAGGGTTGGGTTCCCTACATACCATACTATCCATACATACCTACATACACTGCATCGATCACTATTTTAGTGTACACTGGTTATTGTT
This sequence comes from Gentiana macrophylla, assembly GCA_026214975.1. Taxonomy (NCBI): domain Eukaryota; kingdom Viridiplantae; phylum Streptophyta; class Magnoliopsida; order Gentianales; family Gentianaceae; genus Gentiana; species Gentiana macrophylla. The sequence continues at coordinate 89,227,673 of CM047815.1, forward strand.
TGAGTGCACCTAGTTATTGTATAAAACTCATATTATTGTTTATTATATAAAATCATTAGGAAACTAGGTGCACTCAAACAATAACTGTGTGTACTAAAATAGTGATCGATGCACTATTTTAATAGTAAGTACGGTAAGTATGGATCAATAAATATGTATATGAACCCATTTCTATATATATATATATATATATATATATATATATATATATATCAGTAGTAGTATCCATATATAGGAGAATCGACAAAAGATTGGATTTCGGTTTTAATTTGGTTTTAATAGAATTCTGCCATATTGACAGAAGGCTATTATGTAAAACTTCCCGCCATTTTAATCCATGACATGTTGACAGAATCCGTTTATATGGGTAGCTAAACTTTTCATAGCCGAAATATGTGAAAACGAGTGAAACGCCCTAAAGGAGATCAAAACGGGAGTTGTGTAGCGCGTAATTTTATGTTTTAATGATTAATCCACGTCCTAAAACTTATTTTAAACGTCTTTGAATTAGATTGATCACCTAGTTCACTATCACGCACATCGAACCTATAGATGTATTTTGCGGTGAGATGTGGGATAAGGGGTTTTGGGATCGTTGCGTAGATTCGGCCTAGTTGTTAGGACCGTTTCCAATCTGAGAGGTTTGTCATCGTTGTTCGAGCTTACTCTAAGAGCGTAATCATGTTAGGTTAATCGGTTTTCTAAAGGGAAAATTAATTAATTTCACATAGGGTGTTGAGCGAGAGTTGTTCAGACCTTAACACCAGAATTAGGAGTTGGCACCCGTGGATGTCGTGAAATTACTTTGAAAAGGTAGGTTGGTTAAAACACGCTCCCTGTCAAGTCTTCTCTTAGGGGTAAAAGTAACTCGTTGGATCATAATTCGGCTATATCTTTTAATAACTAAAACTACAACCGTTAGTTAATCTTTACTTTTGCACTAGTGTAATATCTCCCTACCATAATCTTGACCTGAACTAAGTTCTACATCGACTTTGGTACTTAAACGTTATTCCCTGTGGATTCGACCTTGTTACCATTATACTATCATTGACCCGATACTCATCCGGTTAAAGTTAGCGATTAGTTATTTTACTATCAAGTCGCTTGGCGCCATTTGCGGGAGGTAACGTTTGATATCTTGTAAGTTGACCGAAAGCTTGGGCTTAGGTCGCTTTTATTTTTTCTCGTTGTTTCTTGTTTGTCGCTTGCATGACCCAAGCTCCAAAGAACCACTCATCGAGCCAATTGAAGAAATTGAAGCTTACGCACGCCATAAAAATATCGGTACCGAGGAGAACCTCTAATTGCCATCCGAACCCTTTGTTCGAGGAAGAAGGGGTAGTAGAGAGTTCATTGTCGAGAATCTCGGAGGAATGGAGGATTCACCAACTCATAGAGATGGCAAAGAGCCCTTAAGCGAGCACAATGTACAAGGGCAAACCTCGGACACTCACGGTGGTAACGCAACACTACCATTGCATACTCACCGAGGACCCTTGTGTCATGAGCCGTCAAGAGATGACAACACAAGATTGCTTCAACCGAGAACCCCACAGCTTAATCGGAGGACAGGATTGGGCGATCTGAGAGGAGGACAAAATATTCGTAATCACAGAACTTAGGACCCGAATTAGACCAAGAGACGGTAAATCGAGTATTGCGGATGCTAGAGAATCAAGGAAATCAACAGGGGTTCCAAAACCCATATAATCAGCAACCACCTATGCAAAGCAGGGATTATCAACAAAGAACAACAACAGATTATCGACCACGGATGGCTCAGCAGGTACAGCGACCGAGGGTTTGCCGAGATTACGTCACTACTCCTCAGGAAGTTATATGGCACAATCCCATTAGAGTGCCCCCAATTAATGCAAACAACATGGACATCAAACAAAACATTCTGAACATGTTGGGGGAACATGCTCTATTCCACGGGAAATCAACTGAGAACCCGAACAGTTTCCTTGACCACTTTCCCCAGATTTGTGGAACGATGAAATATAATGGGGTGAGTGACGAGGCGGTGAAGCTAATCGTTTTCCGTTTGCATTGAGAGGAGCCGCAAAGTTTGGTTCGATTCATTACCCAATGATTCATTGCATACCTGGCGGATGTAAGCGAGTATTTACGAAAAGTACTTTCCTCCGGCGAAGATGTTAGATCTCGAAAGAAGAAATCTCTTCGTTTGACGGTCTCGAGGAGAGACATTAAAAGAGACTTACGAGAGATTTGGGGTTTCTTGAAGAGATGCCCTCCACACGGTATTTCTACGGTGGAGCAAGTCATTATGTTATTCAGGGCCTTAGAGCCGATGGACTGAACAATGTGAATGCCGCCAATGGTGGAGACATTATGAATCCGCCGCGAACAAGCTATGAGACAGATGAGAATGCAAGATAAGGAGAAGGACAATGGGGGTCCAGAGAAAGAAGAAGAAAGCCCCAATCGAAAGTGTGAAGTCGTTGAAAGAAGAACTTGATAGAGAATCGGCCATACACGATAAGATGCAAGAAATGGTACTAAAGATGGACCGAATGGAGTTAGAAAGAAAGAAAACACAAGAATGCCGGCTTTGTGGAGGTGGACATTCGGCCATGGAATGTACATCATCGAAAACCCACTTATCCACAACAGCTTGCAACCTACTCGGTTGCAACAACAATTGGGGAAATCGGAATGACCAACAAATGAATGGATATCTATGCAATGGGTCAAATGAATATGAATCGGCAAGAGTTTGGCCACAGCGAAAGGAATCGAACATTGATAATCGGCAAGGGCCTCAAATGGATTATGGTATGGGTAATGATTCACAACAATATGATGTGAATTATGTTGGACAAGGAAACCAGGGGCAATGGAATCGAATCAATGAGAATCAAGGTTGGAACCAAAGCGTAATCGAGTGGAATCGAAACAATAATCGTAACCAAGGTTTAGGCAAAACCAAAGCTCATACAACCGACCTTGGAATCGAATCCCCATAATCGAGTTCATACCGAATCAAAACCAAGGCTACTATCGAAATAGTCGAATCCATGAGTCTCGATCACAAGGACAACAACAGAATCGAATTGGAACCAAATTCAAGGCTAGAATCGTAATCGAGGTCAAGAAACAATCGAGAATCAACAAGTGAGCCACCCATTGAGAAGTAATAATTACGCACCTATCGAGATCAAGCGCTCATCTCGCACTAACAATCAAAGCAATCGGCAATCAAACAATTACGTGTTCGGAAGATGGCCACCGAGATACTCTGGAGATTAGACAGATCAGAGCTTTGTTAAGAGTTAAATAAGAATGTTGTAGAACAAAAAGTGGCCACACATTCTGCCATTCGGAATTTGGAGACCCAAGTGGGTCAAATAACCGACACTCTGAAGACAAATCTAAGTGGTGGACTCCCGAGTAACACTGAGAGGAACCCAAAGGGTGTGAATGTTGTGTTCACACGAAGTGGTAAAGAGGTCGGGCTGAGTGACAAAAAGAAAGAATTATGGGCTGAGGAAGCAGAGACTAAAAAGGCTGAGAAAGAGAAAGCAGTTGACCGTGAAGGAGCGATGTATGGTGAAGTCGAGATCGAAGATTTGGAGATTGGCAATGTCGAGCAAAGAATGGAGGCAATGAGGAAAGAATTGGAAGCCACGAAAAAAGCTTTGGCTGAGGCAAATAAAAAAGCATTGGAAGAGGCAACACCAAAGAAAGACTATGTTGTCCTGGACATCAAAGAAGAAGAAGCCTCGCCGCCTAAAGAAAGAGGTAAGAAAAACAGAATTCCTCCTCCTCCCCCTGATTTTGATGTTAATACTTTGCCCTATCCTCCTAAGGGACCCAGAAAGGACATACTGACCCAGGGTCAGGCAAAATTTCTGAATCTCTTAAGAAAGGTAGAGATGAATATTCCCCTATTAGAGGCAATTTCGAGCATTCCCCCATATTTTAAATTTTTGAAAGGAATGTTTTCGAGTAAGGAGAAGATGCAACAGATGGTACATTTGAGTGAGGAATGTTCTGCAATCTTTGATAATAGAATACCCCCCAAGTTGCAGGATAGAGGTAGCTTTACCATCCCAATTACCATTGGAGAAACTGTGTTTAAAAATGTGCTATGTGATCTAGGGGCTTCTGTGAGCCTGATGCCTAGAGGAATTTATGAGAAATTGGGATTGGGAGCGTTAGAGCCAACAGGAATGACCTTACAGATGGCAGATAGGTCTGTTAGGAAACCTCTAGGGATAGCTGAAGATGTGTTGGTACAGGTAGACAAGTTTGTTTTCCCCGTTGACTTTGTAGTCTTAGATATGGATATGGATACTAAAACCCCACTTTTGTTAGGTCGGCCTTTCTTGAACACAGGAGAGACCTTGATAGACGTTAAGAGGGTAGAGATTATACTACGAGTCGGGAAAGAAAGTGTAGCCATAAATGTGTATAATGCAATGAAGCATCCTGATGATGAAAAGAGTGATTGTTTTTCTGTTGATTCTATATATCCTTGTATTTTGGAGCACACTAACCTGCAGAGATACCAAGAACCAATGGAAGAATGTTTGATGAAGTCAAGCACCGCAGAGGATGACGATCCACAAATGAGAGTTCAGGTATATCATTTGGAGGCAACTCCGTTTGTCGACGCATAGTGGAATAAGCTAGAGCTCGGTTTGACTGCAAGTTTGCCAAAGCCGTCAATCGAGGAACCACTCTACGATCTGGAGTCCGAAGCCACTTCCTAAGCATTTAAAGTATGTGTTTTAGAACCTGATGAATTACTTCCTCTTATTGTTTCATCTGCACTAACCGTTTTGCAGGAAGCTAAGTTTATCCACGTTTTGAAGAAACACAAAAAGGCCTTCGGATGGAAGATGCTTGATATAAAAGGGATCGATCTTGATATCTGCAAGCACAAGATCATCCTGGAAGAAGGTGCCAAGCCGGTTAGCGATTTCGAGAGACAGTGAACCCACATATGCAAGAAGTGGTAAGAAAAGATGTAGTAAAGATGCTTGAGTTAGGGATAATCTCGCAATCTCCGACGGTTGAATGGGTGAGCCCCACGCAAGTCGTGCCTAAGAAATGAGGCATCACAGTTGAGCTTAATGAAAAAGGTGTGCCCATTCCTACTCGTTTAGTTCTTGGTCACGAGTTTGTATTGATTTTCACATCTTTGAATGATAAGACTAGGAAAGATCATTTTCCTACCCCCTTTATTGATCAAATGCTAGAGCGTCTGAGTGGTCATGCATTTCTTTCGCTTTTTGGGCGTTTTAGTGGCTATTATCAAATTCACATCGATATACATGACCAGGATAAGACTACATTCACATGACCGTATGGCACCTTTGCATTCAAAAGAATGCCGTTTGGGTTGTGTAATGCACCCATGACGTTCAGCGATGCATGATGGCCATCTTTGCTTGATATGATAGAGCATTTCATGGAAGTTTTATGGATGACTTTAGCGTTTTTGGTGATACTTTTGATGAGTGTTTGTCGAATATTGATAAGGTGCTTGCGTTGTGAAAAGACAAACTTGGTTTTAAATTGGGAAAAGTGTCATTTCATGGTAATCAAGGAATTGTTTTAGGACATAAGGTATCGGGTAAAGGAATAGAGGTCGATAGAGCTAAAAATAGAGGCAATTTCTAAGCTTCCTATGCCTACAAATCAAAAAACTCTACGTTCATTCTTGGGTCATGCGGTGTTTTTATCGTAGATTCATTCCGGTTTTTCCATTTGCTAGACCTCTCACTCTTCAATTGATGAAGGTGCCCTTGTGTTTTGATGCGGCATGCCTAGATGCTTTTCGAACTCTTAAGAAACTTCTTACTTCGCTCCTATCTTGGTAGCACCTGATTGGTCTAAGGAGTTCGAAGTGATGTGTGATGCTAGTGATTATGCCGTAGGAGCTGTCTTAGGTCTAAAGGTTGACAAGTTGTTTCGCCCTATCTACTATGCGAGTCATACCATGAACTCGGCTCAACAAAAGTACGCCACAACTGAAAAGGAACTTTTAGCTGTTGTTTTTGCTTTCGACAAGTTCCGGTCATACTTGGTTGGATCGAAAGTCATAGTTCACACTGACCATGCTGCATTGAAATACCTATTTGCCAAGAAGGATGCAAAACCATGCTTGTTAAGGTGGATCTTGCTTCTTCAAGAGTTTGACGTAGAAATTAAGAATAGAAAGGGGTGTGAGAACGTAGTAGCTGACCACCTCAGTAGGATGGACCATGGAGACAAGAAACACTCAATTAAAGTTGAGATTGATGATCGTTTTCAGGATGAGCAGTTGTTCGTAGTGGATACGATGCTCCCGGTTAAGCGAGGAAATTTCCTGCAGAGAGGTAAGAAAGGGAACCCTTGGTATGCACCATTCGTTAATTATCACGAGTGTGGATTCGTAGATCCTGAGTTTGATGAGAATCAGAAAAGGAAGTTTTATAGTGAGGTGAACCGATATGTGTGGGAAGATCCCTTAATTTTTAGGCTATGTGCAGATGGAATCCTGAGGAGATGTGTTGATGACAGTGAGATAGTGAGTATTCTCTCATTTTGCCATGATAAAGAGGCTGGTGGCCACTTCTCGGGCGAGAGAACAGCATTGAAGGTGTTACAAAGTGGGTTCTACTGGCCCACTATTTTCAAGGATGCACATTCATATGTTAAGACATGTGATGCCTGTCAACGCTCAGGGAGGATTTCCAAGGGAAATGAGATGCCCCAGAAACCGATAATAGTGTGTGAAGTGTTTGATATATGGGGATTAGACTTCATGGGACCATATCCGTCTTCTTTCGGGAATCAGTACATTCTTGTCGCCTGTGATTACGTTTCAAAGTGGGTTGAGGCAATTGCTTCGCCTACTAACGATAAACATGTAGTCATACGGTTTCTTAAGAAACATATTCTATCCCGGTTTGGAATACCTCGAGCGATAATCAGTGACAATGGAAGTCACTTTGCAAATAGAGATTTCAATAAGCTTTTAATGAAGTATGGGGTCACTCATAAGTTAGGCACTGCCTATCACCCTCAGACTAGTGGCCAAGTAGAAGTTTCCAATCGGGGAATTAAAAGAATCTTGGAGAAGACAGTCAATTCTAATCTTAAAGATTGGTCAAAGAAGTTAGATGATGCGCTTTGGGCACACCGAATCTAAGCTCAAGACACCAATAGGTATGTCACCCTACATGCTTGTTTTTGGCAAGGCTTGCCATCTCCCCGTAGAGGTAGAGCATAAGGCCTATTAGGCAATTAAGAATCTAAATATGGATGACGTATTAATCGGTGAAAGAAGGATGGCCCAATTGAACGAGTTAGATGAGTTTCGCCTTCAAGCTTACGATTGTTCGGCGAAATATAAGGAAAAGACCAAAATGCTTCATGATAAGTTGATCAAACCGCGTATTTTCAACGTAGGTGATGAGGTCCTTTTCTATAACACTCGCCTCCATTTGTTTCAAGGCAAACTTAAGTCAAGGTGGTCGTGGACCATATATCACGGTATTGCGAGTTTTAGACTCAGGAGCCATCGAGGTAACACATCCGAAGCACGGAACGCGTTCATCACGAACGGTCTTCGCCTAAAAAGTATAGGAAGTTACCATTTGATGAGGCTCTCGAATTGTGCATTTGGCTGATCCCAGCCTTGATTGATTGTTTCGAGTCTCTCGCCGAGCGAACGACGTTAAACAAAAGCGCTACCGGAGGCAGCCCGTTATTAATAATAATAATAATATGGATAAGACTAGTCTTAATGAAATGTAGAATCTGTGGAAAGTATGATCATAATGGAAGTTGAACACAAAGCACAACCAAGTCTCAGGATGAATGTGTGAATGTCATTAAGATGGGAACGATTAGGTGGTTATCCGAAAATCCCGATGGAGAACAAAGAGAAAATTCAATTGCATCATTTCTTGGACTTAGGTTGTTGGAATGCTTTGAAAGAACCCTTGAGGATCTGGGTATAAAAGACTCAATACTATTTCACACATTTCATTTTATGATCTAGTCTGTTTCAAATTTCTGGTCGTTGTAGTATAGTGGTGAGTATTTCCGCCTTAATAAAACTATGTGTAATAAAAATAAATCTAGGAATAGCTGAGTTGACTATGATATATGCTCATGTAATACTCTCTATGATACGTATGTGCTTAGATGTTCTGTGCTTTACCCGTGTGGGTTATTTTTCCATCTAAAGCTATTATATTCCCATATCCCTGCTCGATGTCTTGGCACGAGGACCATGTCCCGTGTTTGCTTTGTTTTGGTTATTTTTGATACAGGGATTTGGATCGTGTTTTCTCAGGCTGTTACGGGATTCGATAGCATCTTTCTTTCAGGTTTATAAGCTAAGTCTTCCTCTCTCTATCTCACTCACTATACATTAAGGACATTTCAAGTTCGTAAGTGGGGGGTAGAGTCGGGATTGGTCTAGAAAAGGCATTAAGTATTTATTTTGTATCAGAAAATCCCTTAGTTTTTGATTTTTTCGAGCATTATTTAGTTGATTAAAATAAATTGTATAAGGTATATATTTCATGGATTTGATGATGTAATGATCGATTTGGATGTATATAATCAAAGTGAACCGTAAGTGCATTTTAACCCCAAATTTATTTGTGTAACATGAATTCATTGTTCACGTAAGCCTTTGATATTGAAGCGAAAAATTTTAAACTATATCCATTCAGTATCCTAAGTGGTTATTCTAGAGATAATTGCAGTAACTTAGTACCTAATTTTTTTTTCGTGTACTGTGAATATCTGAAGGTTTGAATATGATAGAAAGGATATAAGTTAAGTGGAATGAAAAGAAAAATACCAAATTAAGATGAACTACATATATGTCGGTTGTAGCTACCAATGATTTGAGTGCAGTAGGGCGTTATCACGAAACGTCCTATATCACTATGAGGTTTAAAAGCTCCCGACCGCCTGCTGATAGTAGTCTAGCTAGGGTGTTATCACGAAACATCCTATTGCTGGGAATGAAGGCATATGCTACACATGTGAAATTAAGTCCAGCTAGGGTGTTATCACGAAACATCCTATTGCTGGGAATGAATTAAGCATTGTTGAAAACTTAGTTATCTTCTGACTATCCCCAGTATAAACTGAATGATATGCTTTAGGGATTATCCTAATAAGTACAGGGGAGGACTTTGTGTGGAATCATTCATCGCTATACCTAGGAAAGTCATTAGGACTGTCTGAATAGATACTTGTGCGAGGATAGTGGAAATTGAAAAGGCTTGTCACACACGCACTCTGTTATACATTTATATTGAGATTAACGTGTGGTTATGATTCGAATGGTTTCATCATCTGGTTGTCCCTTACATCTTATCTCTTCATGATTTTTTTTTCCTCATTCATTTTATTTTATCGCTTGTTTTGCTCGAGGACGACCAAAAGCTAAGTGGGGGGTTGTGATGAGGGAAAAATTCACAGTTATTTTCATAACATTTTACTCTATTTCTAATATCATTTTGAGCGTTATTAAATCATTTCGAGTCATAAATTCCTTAGATTTATCTAAGTATGTTAGTAGTAGTTATCATGTAAAATATCGTGTTTTTACTAGATTTTGTACCGATTTTAGTAAATCGGAATGTCGTGTCAGATTTACGTGGGTATTTGTGGTATTTTATTGCAGATGTATAAGCCAAGACCCCGAGAATCGACATTTTGAAGGGATTAGAGAATGTCACGAGCTTAAGTGGTCAATCGAATTGCTTAAGTGGTCAAGTGGTCAATCGAAGTGGTCAAGTGGCTAATCGATTCGATTTAGTGGTAATCGAGAAATGTCTTCGACAACGAATGGCTCATCAAAACGATATTTTTTGAAGAAGAGTCCTTCATGAAAGTTGTAGATTTTTCCGAGAGCTTTCTAATGCCTCTTGAATCATGTCATTTGGAGATCTAGAACTCAAGATATGAATTTTTAAAGTTTTATTCCAAAATATAAATTTTTATCCGTAAATTGGAAATTAAGGGGAGGTGAATGTCATGATTAGTCCGGCCTGGTCCGGCCCCTGGAACTTTGCCTATATAAAGAGCATTCAGAGAGCAAGCTGGACACACCATAATATATATATATATATATATATATATATATATATCTCCCCTTCTTATTTTTTTTAAGTTTTTTTTAGGTTGTATATAAGGCCTTATGCCGAAATAAATTTAGTAATAATAGTATCGTTGTAATGCTCGGGAAATTATTGGAAGTTCGGTGTTGCTGAAATCGTTGTAATATCAAGTTTTTATATGTAATCGAAGATATCTCTGTTATAATAGTAAGTTTGCTTTTGTTTTCTCTCATTATTGTTATATCTATATCTAGCTATTTCTTTCTTGTTGTTTCTTGTTTCTTTCATTCTCGTTATATATATATATATATATATATATATATATATATATATATATATATATATATATATATATATATATATGTATCTGTAGTAGTATCCATATATAGGAGAATCGACAAATGATTGGATTTCGGTTTTAATTTGATTTTAATAGAATTACGCCATATTGATGTAGAAGGCTATTATGTAAAACTTCCCGCCATTTTAATCCATGACATGTTGATGAATCCGTTTATATGGGTAGCTAAACTTTTCATAGCCGAAATATGTGAAAACAAGTGAAACGCATACAAAAGGAGATCAAAACGGGAGTTGTGTAGCGCGTAATTTTATGTTTTAATGATTAATCCACGTCCTAAAACTTATTTTAAACGTCTTTGAATTAGATTGATCACCTAGTTCACTATCACGCACATCGAACCTATAGATGTATTTTGCGGTGAGATGTGGGATAAGGGGTTTGGGATCGCTATGTAGATTCGGCCTAGTTGTTAGGACCGTTTCCAATACTGAGGTTTGTCATCGTTGTTCGAGCGACTCAAGAGCGTAATCATGTTAGGTTAATCGGTTTTCTAAAGGGAAAATTAATTAATTTCACATAGGGTGTTGAGCGAGAGTTGTTCAGACCTTAACACCAGAATTAGGAGTTGGCACCCGTGGATGTCGTGAAATTACTTTGAAAATGTAGGTTGGTTAAAACACGCTCCCTGTCAAGTCTTCTCTTAGGGGTAAAAGTAACTCGTTGGATCATAATTCAGCTATACCTTTTAATAACTAAAACTACAACCGTTAGTTAATCTTTACTTTTGCACTTAGTGTAATATCTCCTACCATAATCTTGACTGAACTAAGTTCTACGTCGACTTTGGTACTTAAACGTTATTCCTGTGGATTCGACCTTGTTACCATTATACTCACATGTTGACCCGATACTCACGTCCGTTAAAGTTAGCGATTAGTTATTTTGCTAACAAAGTTCTGTGGTGGTATAATCCCTTAATCCACTCTTCTCCTCGTGATGATTGGAGGAATTCACTATTGTTTTCACGAGATACAATAGTATGATTGTCCTTGACTTCCCAAGCTTCACAATCTACAAGACTATCACTCCTTGACTGCAAATGACTTGATGATTTAGTCTCTTTCACTCGCTTCCTTGAGATCAAATCCTTCAAAGAAATTATTACAAACACAACTCCTTCTCGATGACTTCGATTGATTTGCTTGATTTATTGTGAATGTGATTCACAAACTTGATTGATCAATCTCAGTGCTGAGTATGGAATTGTAGTTCTGATGTCTGAGTTGATCTCTAGATAAATCCTTGTAAGTTCAGAAAGAAGGCTTTTCAAATTGACAGAGTATCTGCTTGATTTTCTTTTTCTTATCGTTCATTTTATCTGTCTGTCAATGCCTTCTATTTATAGCCTTGAATATCCTGGATTTGAAATTCCGTCCGTTGGCTATATTTATGAGGGGAATAATCCTTGATTTTATTCTTGATTCCCCCTTAATTATATTCTCCTTGATTTTAGTGATCGGATTTTTCTTTAAATGTATAGCAGAAAATCCGTCCTTGATTGATCCTCTATTGATTGTGCATTAAATGTATGATCTTCTGAGTCTTCATCACATTTCAATTCTGTTCTGATAAGGATTACTTCGCCGTTCTCTGAACGGCTGATCCATCTGACTTTGCCGTTTAGATCTTCCTTCACTGTTTTTGTCTTCACTCAGCCGAAAGTCAGTTTACTCTGCCGATTCACTGTTTCCTTCATCACGTCAGTTTAAGGAGAATCTTTGTACTTCACTGATCCTTGATTGGGGTGAGTGTACACCATATTTAAACATTAAGTTCCATCATTTGAAACATAACTTAGACTTATCCAAGGTCATCACAGACTTTCTTGGTTATAAGTCAGACAATTAAGTCTTCATTGCTTCTCTGCTGGTGCTTGGCTGGCTTCACTCTGCCAAATGTCTGTTTTACTTTGCCGTCCTACCAACTAGTACAATACTTGTCTGACTTAACTTATACAATGTGTCAGACTCTAAGTAAAGACTTATACAAAGAATTCTAACTTATTTCAGGCTTGCTATAACAGCTAGTGTGGCCATCATCAAAACATAATAAAATATTCCTAACACAGATGTCCCATTTTTGGATCTGATGCATATATTTCCTTTTCCCTTAACACCAACTGAGGAGTTATCTCCGAACATCACCTTTGAATGGTAGGATTCATCCAAATAAGAAAATGATGCTTTATTACCACACATGTGATTAATGCATCATGTATCAACATGCCATACTTGGGGTGTTGATGTCTGCTCATGTTGTGTAGGCATCAACAGGGTCTCATCCTCCTCTTTGTCAGCAAAGTGAGAGCTTTGTTGAGTCCTCTTCTCCTTGTCTGCTGGAAATTTGGTGTAGCACTCTGACCGGTAGTGTCCAAATTTATGACACCTAAAGCATTCAACATTCTTTTTGTTTGCAATGCCTCTTCCCTCTCCATTCTTGGATGAATGAGAGTTGTCTCTGCTGTTAGAATCTCTGGATGTTCTCCCTCTACCTCTGCCTCTGCCTCTACCCTTGCCCCTATAATTGTTATTAGAGGCAGTGGTCTTCAAGGCTTGCTCTTCATTTGATGTTGAGCTTCTCATCATCTTCTGCTTCTCCTAATCTCTCTGTTCATGAACTTGTAAAGAACTTTGAAATTCATCAAGAGACAATGCATCAATGTCTTTGGATTCCACAATGGAGCACACTACATAATCAAATTTTGGGGTTAGTGACCTCAAAATTTTCTCCACAACTGCTACATCTTCCATCATTTCACCAAGAAATCTCATTTTATTGCAGATTTCCATGGTTCTGGCACAGTAAGTTGAGACAGATTCACCCTCCTTCATTTGTAGGGTTTCAAAATCTCTTCTTAGGGCCTGCAATTGTGATCTCTTCACTCTAGCATTTTCTTGATACTTCATCTTCATAGAGTCCCAGATATCCTTTGATGATTCCTTGCTGAGAATGGTCTCCAAGATAGCTCTATCTATTGCTTGAAACATATAGTTTTTGGCCTTCAGATCTTTGAGTTTTTTGCTCTCAAAATCTGCTCTCTGAGCCTTAGTTGGGGGTGGATTTCCTGATGGTTCAACCACTCCTTGCTCAATGATGGTCCAATACTCCTCAGAACTTCTCCATCAACATGCTCCAGTGATCATAATGCTCATCAAACCTAGGGATAGACGCTTGAACAAATTTGTTTCGGCCATGGATCTTTCTCCAACTGCTGTTGAGATTATGGCTCTGATACCACTCATAACTTTTATGCAAGAGATAGTTTGTGGGAAAACTTAAAGCTTTCATTGATGGAATAAGCATATAAATACAAGTAGGAAATAACTAACACTAAGCCACTTCCTATAAAGTAGGAAACATGAGATCATGACTTTAAACCAAAAATTACTACTCTAGTAATAGGAAACATGCGAAAATGGGAAATAACATGGCTGACATAGCCTTAGGTAATTAAAAAAACCTAATTAACATAATAATTAATTTAATTCTTCTAACATATTCTAGGCGTGTGATGTTATTGAAACCAAGAAGTGCACCGGACGGGTTTTGGAAGACCACCAAAGATTGTGTCTACTCACAGACGATACAAAAACGTGGAAGTTTATGATAGCTTGGAATAACTAGTTCTGTGTTATGTGTTTTATGATGTTTGCTTTGTTTCTTTTCGTGTCGTTATGTTATATTATAGGCGTTGCAAATACGGAAATTTTGATTTTGGGTGTTCTTCGTAAAGATCATGTTCCTAAAAAAAACATAAAATACTAAATAACATTAGTAATAAATATACTGTCACATTGTATTTTTTTAGATAAATTGTAGGCTTTTGACTGATTCTTGATGCCCTTGTAGCAAAAAAAAATAAAGTAAACAAAAGAAAAATGATATATCCAAAATCAAATATGCCACAACATGTGATTTTGCCATTGAATAGTGTGTGAGACTACTTGATTGATGTGGAACTCACCATAATCAATAATGGTAAGGGTGTATAGTGGATATAGATAGTGAATATATCACCACTCTATACAAAAAGCTAAATTAATACAATACACTTTTTGCTTTCGCAAACATATTTCCAGATAATTATCTGAGACTAATCAATATCGGATACCAAAAGTGAAGACCTCTCTCAATAAAGTTTACTGTATCCACAAAGTTACAACCCGAGACCTCTTGATTAAACAAGTAGATCTCCTTCCACTCTTCCAAGAAAATACACTTTTATTGTTAAGTGATATTATAGATGGGATATTATGGTATAAGTTGTGATCTTTTTGTTGAATAAATCAAATTTTTTTATTGATAATAACATTACAGTCGATTTATTCAAGCATTAAATTTCATGTTAATTATGATTTTACATAGTTTGAAATATCATTTTGACCCTTCACAATCGAGTTTTGTATATAAATTCGACTTTAAAGAAGTCATGTTTCGTTCAAATACCCCAACCGTACATCGACTGTGTTGTCCAAAACTTACACTTGGATCCCTAAAATTTGGATAAATTACAATTTTCGTCATGTAACTAGACACGTTTTGCAATTTTGGTCCTGGTTTTTTCCGGCAACAATTTCAATCCTGTAAGCGGTCTTTTTTTTGCAAAAATAGTCCCGAAGGCTGGAAAATTACATTTCGCACACATTTTCCAGCCCAAAAATATGTCATCATCCTAAAAAACACGTGATCTTTCCACGTCAAGATTTATTCAAAGATTAGCATTTTTTGCAAAGAATAAAATGTTCTTAATGTGATTTCAACCTCGCAACCTAAAACTAAAAGTTTGGACACTTCTCCATCTAAGCTACAACAACACATGTTATTTAAAACGCAACATATGTTTTAAAAACATGTTCAGTATAAAAATAGTATAGAGAATCTAAAAGTAATAATGCAACATATTTTTTAAAAGTATATATATATATATATATATATATAATATATATATATATATATCTAAAAGTAATAATATATATATATAGTATTCTTTACATATATTTATTTTAAGTAATATAGGAGATTCTTAATTTTTTATTTATTTTAATGTATAATATATATTGTATAATGCATGTGACTTAATATATGCTTTTTTTTTATATCAAATTTGTTGATTAAGGCGGTTATGACAAGGGAAAAATGCAGCTAGATCATATGGATATGCAGCAGTGAAGTATTGGGTACCAGTACCACTACTTAATATATGCTTCTTCTTTTTTATCAAATTAGTTTCTTTCTCTATCTTTAATTTTTGAATAATATTACTGTTACAACTACTTTAACACAACGCATCTCGTAATTTAATGAATCATTCTCACCAGGGATGACCTACCATGGGGCAAGAGGGGGCACATTCCCCCTCAAATTCTAAAATTACCATAATACCCTTATCAAATTTAATATTTCATACAAAATGGTATATAAAGTAAATGAATTATTAGATAATACAATGAAACAAATGCCAAACCACCAAAGCAAATAACAATTAGTTAATCAAGTAGACACATAGTTTATTTTGTATGAAATATTAAATTTGTTAAGGGTATTATGGTAATTTTAAAATTTGAGGGGGGGCATGTGCCCCGTGTTGCCCCATGGTAGGTCCACCCCTGGTCAGAATGGTTCATTAAATTACGATATGCATTGTGTTAGAGTGATTGTAACAATAATATTATTCAGAAATTAAAGATAGAGAAAGAAACCAATTTGATTATAAAAAAAAAAAAAAAAAGAAGCATATATTAAGAAGTGGTATTAATACCCAATATTTTAATGTTGCAAAACCATATGATGTAAAATGTGCATTTTTTTTTCATTAAACTGCCTTAATCAACAAGTTTGATAAAAAAAAGCATATATTAAGTCACATTCATTATATACAATATATAAATATAATAAATTAACAAAATTAACAACCTCCTATATTACTTAAAATAAACATTCAATAAATTTATCACCACGTGGTAACGAATACTACATATATATACTTTTTAAAAAAATAAAATTGTCGGTATTATTAGATTCTATATCATATTTTTATACTGAACACTTCTTTAAAAGATTTGTTGTGTTTTATGTAACATATATAGTTTAGATGTAGAAGTGTTTGGGTTTTTTTTTTTTAGGTTGCAAGTTCGAATCCCCCGTTAGCAACAATTTATTCTTTGCAAAAAAATGCTGATGTGGAAATTTGTGCTGACGTGTCAATTTGGGATGACACATCATTTTTTTGGCGTGAAAATGTATGATAACAAGATTCCCCGTTAAATTTTATTCTTTGTAAAAAATCGATGTAGAAATTTGTCTTTGGCGTGGAAAGATGACGTGTGTCGATTTGGGATGACGTGTCACTTTTTAGCGGGAAAAATGCAGATGCGATCGGATTTTCCGATTTTCAAGATTATTTATGCAAAAATACCATTTAGAGGACTGAAATTATCGTTTAAAAAACGGCGAGGCAAAATTACAAAACGTGTTCGCTTATAAGGACGAAAATTGTAATTTAAAGATTTAAAAAAAATATCATTTTGACCTTCACAATCGAGTTTTGTATATAAATATAACTATAAAGAGTTTAACTACCCAACTGTACATCGACTGTGTTGTCCAAAACTTACCCTTGGACCCCTAAAATTTGGTCGTCGCACTTAACTTTTCCGTAAAATTCTCAATAATTTGACCGGAGGAATGACGTAAGCACTGATTCATAGTATCCGCAAAGTCCCACGCCACTCCAGTGTCGTGTTCCTCAAAACAAAAAGAAAAAAAAAAAAATAAAATAAAATAAACTCCGTCGTCGTTTATTTGTGCTCCAAAACACACAAAAAGTCCTCTGTCTCATTATATAAACGGTCCTCTCGAATAGTCTCTTCTTTTCCACGGTTGATTGCATTGCATGGTCGCCTTATTTCCTTAATCCTTAAGGTGTATATTCATTTCTTTCTCTCTTTCTTTTTAACATAGCAAGTGATTTAATTATGGGTAATGTGTATAAATCTCATTTTTACTTTCTCTAATCTTGTTGTTGTGATTTTTAACATTTCTTTTCTGTGAAGATATGATTTAATGTATTAATGTAGTCAAATGATTCCTCATTAATTATTAGTAGTCAAATTATTTGATTTTAATTTCATCAGCTTAATTGCTTTGATGTTCATAATATTGTCGCTTGAACTTTAGTTTGTTATTGCATGTAGACTGTTACTCTGTTATAGAGTTTCATATGCATTAATTTGGCTGTTGTGAAGATTTAGTTTACAGTTCTTTTGGATCACGCACGGATGCATTTGCATAGACCTGGACTTCTTTTTTTATAACATTTATGCACTTCTGGCTCTATAAAAATGGGCTCTTGACGATTTCTTTTATGAGTTTCATATGTAAATTTGTAATTGGCTTCATTTCTCCCTTCTTTCGAAATATTCTGGTCCATTCACAAGCATGTACTTTAAGGTTGCTATTTTCTTGTTTCTGTGATTATTTGAGGAGGTACAAAGGTTGATTTTGTTTTATTTTATTGGGTTTTTGTTCTAATTTCTTATGTTGGATTCGTCTCCTCTTTATCATCGTGATGGTTTGTGTTCGCTTAATTTAGTTGTCCAATACTAAGATTCTCCTCTGCTTTGCTGTACTTAGTGTCATACTCAGTTTTGCCTGGCTTTTTTCTGGTTTATGTTACAATTGAATTTCAGAAAAAAAAAGTCAATTTAGGCGGAAAATAATGTTTGCTTTTGAATTTTTGTTGCCAAATGGGAGGAGGGGTAGGTATTGATAGTCATGTGATTGAAATCTTATTCAATTTTATCTTTTGACAGATTGTGCATGTTGATAATATAAGCAAGAAATGGAATATACTCCAAAGTGTTTGTTGAAATGCCTAGCAGTCTTGCTGCTGGTTGAAATTGTTAAAGGATCTCGTATGAGTTTAACAGAACAAAATGGGGTAAAAACTGCAGTCTTTCTGTCACCTGCGTTTGAGCTCCTACCAGGATCAGTTGCTGACAAGTATTACAATGACATCGACTTTCCCACCGGCCATGTTGCAATCAAGAGCTTTGATGCTGAAATAGTTGATGATAATGGGATGTCTATCCCCCTTCATGAAACTTATATACACCACTGGGTTGTCGTTAGATACTATCAGCGTAAAGGTATTCAAGTTCCGAATGGCCTTGAAATAATCAACAACAATGAAAATACGGATTTTATTCTACTTAGAAACAAGGGCGTGTGTGACCACGGACTCTCACAGTATTTTGGACTTGGATCTGAGACTAGAAAAACTGCCACTGATATTCCAGATCCTTATGGTATACAAGTCGGTAATCCAGCTGATATTCCTGCTGGTTATGAGGAAAAATGGATGCTTAATGTTCATGCTATTGATACACGTGGTGTTGTTGATAAGGTAAGATGCAGTGAGTGCTTGTGTGATCTGTACAACGTTACAGCTGATAAACATGGAAAAGCTTTAGACAAAAATTACGTTGGAGGCTTGAGATGTTGTTATGATGATACTAGATGTAGGGTGAAAGAAGGGATCCAAGATGTGAAAAGAAAACTATATTTGAAGTATACCGTAAAATATATTGATTGGCATGCGGCTATTGTTCCAGTGGAGATATATATTTTGGATGTCACTGATAGATGGACAAGATCTGATGATACTACAGGGCTCAAATCTAAACACACTTGTCTGGTAAGGTTACACTTTTTCTAAAATTTTATTTGATTCATGCACAGTTACAGTTTATAATTGTATCAGAATCATCAAAGGGGAAAAGTCTGACATAGCTGCCTGATACTCCCAATGTTAAGGCCTGATTATTGCTGCCCCCGCATGGCATGAAGAATGGAAAAAGTGCTACATAAATATGTACTGATAATTGCTCCAGGGAAAATGTTTTAAGCTTTAAAAAGTCAAATTTGATCAGTTTTGCTTGTGGTGTGAAGTAAGACAGGGGCCAGGGGGTCTAGTTCACCTCGTGATATTTAAGCGTGTTGTAATTTCCTATGACAGATTGAATACCAAGTCGAATCGTGCTCTGGTGTGATTTCAAACGATGGTTGCACCCATACTAAATCTGTACGCCTTGTGTTTCCGGATGGTGGTGATGTGATTTACGGGGTTGCACACCAGCATACTGGAGGAATTGGTTCAACTCTATATGGGGAGGTATTTGGATTTTTTTTTTTTTTTTTCTATTTCTACATTCTTGGTGTATATCTGTTTGGTGTTAGTGTGCTAGATTCACTTGATTAATCAGCTACAGTTTCTTTGTATATTCATAGAACATTTATGGCTATGCATTTATGGAACATGGTTTATCAAACTCTCTGAGGATTCTCTTTAGATTTTCTTGGTGAAATTTTTACGGGGCCTTTTGTTTTCCTTCTATGAACCTACCTGTTTTCTTGAACAGTTTAAAGAGTGGAAAAACTAGAATAAAAATATGTTTTTTCTGGAAATATAAAGGTCCTTTTTCCGTATATCGCCATTCATTGAGTTCTCCGCATTGGTTAAGCACTCACAATGCTGCTGTCTCAAAAAAGAATTGGCTACATTTCTTTTGTAGATTTAAGGTTGATTTACTATTACAATTAAGTACTAGTAATCTCAAAGGATCCTCTTTTTCTTTTCGTATTGCATCCCCGGCCCTTTTGTGAACTGCTGGAGTCTTTCTTTAATGCTAAGTTTGCACTGATGCAGGATGGAAGAGTCATATGCTCTTCAAATGCAATTTACGGAGATGGAACGGAGCCTGGAAACGAGGCCGGATACATTGTCGGAATGTCCACATGTTATCCAAAACCTGGAACTGTTAAGATTTCTAAAGGAGAGACTGTTACATTGGTGTCTAACTATGACAACATGAAAAGACATACAGGCGTAATGGGACTTTTCTACCTCTTGGTTGCCAAATCAGACTCCTCTGCAAAACCTCTTGAGATTTCTCAAGAGCATTTGGGTGTAAGTTTCTACTAAATCTTTTGTATTGTATCACTAAGAGGAGTCTTCACGTAACGGTAAAAGTTGTTGTTTGATCGGAGGTCACTGAAATAAGTGTCTTATCATTTGTTTCTGCAGATACATAGGAAAATGTTAGGAGGAAAGTATATAGCAGGTGTTGCGTTGATTGGAGTGGCAGCACTTGTTGCCTTTGTTGTTGTTCATCAAAGGAGAAATCACAATGGGGACATCTATGAGCCAATAGCTGCTTGAAATATACACACTGTTTTGCATATTGTGTATGCAAGTTAATGATGTATTGTAATCATTGTTCATATCCTCATGTTTTTACTGCCCTTTTGTTGCCTTTCTCTTCAACTTGTTGTATGGCTTTTGAGCATGTACAATTTTGAAGAATAATTGGGGTGTAAATGAGAACTATTCAAATAATGATTGTTTCAATTGAAACTTATGCTTGGTTTTTTTTTTTTCTCTCTTTATGTTTATGATTATATACTTGTTTCGGAAGAAGAAAATGATTTTATTATGTCACATTCGCAATACAAGTTGCATGAACATCATGGAGTAGAGATGCTCACTTACAACGTCCCAAAATCTTTAACCCGGCCTTTGCTAGCAAATGCGTCAGACAATTACTTGATCGTTTAACAAACATTGACTTTCGAAAGTTTGCACCAGAAGCCATGTCTGATCCAAATTGGCTTCAAGCAATGAAAGAAGAATATCAGGCCCTATGTCAAAATCAGACATGGGATTTAGTTCCACCAGAAAAAACTCAACATCTAGTTGGAAATAAATGGGATCTACAAGCTTAAACTTAAACAAGATGAAACTGTTCTCAAGTACAAAGCCAGACTTGTGGCAGAAGGGTTTCATCAGCAGCAAGGGATGGATTATTCAGAAACCTTCACCCTAGTAGCAAAGGCTGCTACCGTTAGAGCTGTTTAGGCTACTGTAGTTACCTTAAACTGGGACATTCAACAAGTAGACATCAATAATGCATTCCACATGACAGACTGCAAGAATCAGTGTTCATGCCCCAACCAGAGGGTTTTGAAGATAAGTCTAGACCTAATTATGTATGTCAATTAAAGAAAGCATAAATCGGGCTCCCAGAGCCTGGTTTGATGAGCTGAAGAAACAAATATTGAGTTGGGGTTTAAGCAGGCTGTCTCAGATACTTCTTTGTTTGTGTTCAAAATGGATAACACTCTTTTGTATGTCTTGGTGTATGTAGATGATTTTTTTATTACAGGAAATTCATCTGAAGCTATTGCTAAATTCAAAAAGGTATTGTATAACATGTTTCCTCTTAAAGACCTTAGCAAATTGAGTCACTTCGTAAGGATGGAAGCAACAAGGAGTGAAACCGGTCTCCTACTTACTCAAACACAGTATCTAAAGCAGCTTCTACACAGGCCAGGGATGGACTCTCTCAAACCTGCAAATACACCAATGACTGCTGGAAAAACCTTACATACAACCCAAAGGGCACCCTTCTCTAATCCAACTTTATACATAAGTGTCGTGTGTGCTCTACAGTATCGGACTTTTACAAGACCATAGATAGCCTTTGCTGTGAAAACATTAAGCCAGTTTATGCATGCTCCAATTGAAATTCACTGCCAAAATCTCAAGAAAGTCCTAAGGTATCTCAAAGGCACACTAAATCATGGCCTGCATTTTAAAGTCTCCCGCTCTCTCAAGTTAGTTGGGTATAGTGATGCAGATTGGGGCTACTGTCCCGAAGTCAGTAGCAGGGTATTGCATTTATCTAGGGGAGTCCCTAATTTCATGGAGCTCAAAGACGCAGCAGGTAGTCTCAAGATCAAGTACTGAATCCGAGTATATAAGCTTAGCACACACAGCAGCAGGAATTTCTTCATTGTAGTCCCTCCTTACAAAACTTTGGATTGAAGTTGCACACCAAACATGTTATCTATTGTGATAATAATGGTGCAAATTCTCCGACATAGAATCTAGTTTTTCATCTGTACCAAACACATTGAAATAGATATTCATTATATGAGACATCAAGTCCTCAAATGTGCTCTTGAAGTTTGCTACATATTGTCTACGGATTTTATCTATGCAAAACAAACAAGTAATAAATTTATAATCCGGTTAACCCCAAGTATAAGGATCGTAGTACTAGTGGTTAATGCCGGGTCGATCCTACGGGGAACTAGACGATTGTGGTTCCTAGTTTTTGTCTAACTAAACTATGTCACGAAAAACTAAACTAAACAAAATGAGTAAAACAAAACCCGAACTACACATATATGCTGAAAATAAACTAGACAGAGGACGAAAATCCAAAGCTAGGAAGGTTTGGTTGCGAACA
Source organism: Gentiana macrophylla (assembly GCA_026214975.1). Classification (NCBI taxonomy): domain Eukaryota; kingdom Viridiplantae; phylum Streptophyta; class Magnoliopsida; order Gentianales; family Gentianaceae; genus Gentiana; species Gentiana macrophylla. The sequence continues at coordinate 89,250,454 of CM047815.1, forward strand.
AATTAATCTAAAGGTGCAATAGGAAATAGACTAACTAAACAGTTCAAGTTTCAAGGGTTAAATCAAATTTAAAACGGACAAACGAGTATTGATCCACCTATCCAACAAACACTAATCTCTCATCCCGATTATATTGCAGTTTCTATCAAGTTGTGATTCATCTTATCAAAGGTATGAATCCTACTTTCGTAGATGATTCGCCTATTAATTTCTATCTTTCGATTTACGGAAATTAACGCGTCATAACATAAACAAAGATGTAAACTTTAACGTTTTAACCTGAGATATTCAACCTATCAACTTTCGTTTGACATAGATCAAAGATCTATTCCTAAATCATGGTGATCTAATGTTTATAAAGACTTTCATCAAATATAAAACATCATACATGCACATCTTTCGATATAAATACAATAAATCAACATAAGACATGATAAGGAAACAACTTGATTAAAAACTTACAATATAACCGAAGAATCAAAATTAATGAAAGTTGGATGGCTTCACGATGCTCGTTTGATTGAAGCCTAGCCTCTTAGCATCCTTGAATAGCTCGAATCATTGAAGTAAATTGCATAAATTAAACTAATTTTATCTAGGAATTGAAGAACATAAAAGCGGTAAAAATCGAGTAAAAACGCGCACTTATAGCCGCCCACAGGGTTTAGGGTTCAAGATTGTCAATTGGTATCCCAATGTGTGAAAAATAGGCAAGTATTTATAGAGATTTGAGGCGGTTTCACTAAGTCGGCAATCCGGGACGCTCGTCTGATGAAGTGGACTCGTCCAAGTGTTCTCGAACTCCAATGTAGACGTTAAATGCGGATAGCGTCCAAACTCTCGATCGATCTTTTTTGCACCTTGGGCGCTCTGCTTGCTTCCGACGCCGCTCGTTCGAAGTTCATGAAGCCTCGTGATTGAATCCTTCCCACAGACGCCCGTTTGGATTGTCGAGGCGCCGTCCACTCTGGGCGGGACTTGGACGCCAGATTTAGCTGGAATGAAACTTGATTAAATCATCTCTATCTATTTTTCTCCACTCCATTCGATCATTATCTCTTTCTTAAATCTTTATAGCTCGAATTCTCTCCCTTTTGACCATCATTTGAGCACAATGAACATACCTATAACACATGGAAAACATCGCAAACTGTAATAATATTCAAATAATTATAATTTAACCATGAAATCACATAAATATATCATTATTGCGATTAAGTCTTCAAAAATACCGTTTGCTCAATATTTTAATATAAAGACCAATTATTATGCAAATTACACAATATAGAAGAAAAACATCGTAAAATATATCCTTAAAATTCATAGATTTTCACCCTTAACACATATCCACTGATACTCAGCCGGATGATATCTTGACAAAGGCTTTAGCAGGATCAAAGTTCTTCATTTTTAGAGACAAACTCAATGTGGCTACATAAACCAACAATTTCGTTTGATTTGGGGGGGGAGCAGATGTGTATGTGTGTATTTGACATGTGTCATCATCCTTATTCTTTTATAGAGAATCTTTTATAGATCCGGGTGATTTAGTGTAGTAGTGACAAGTGTCCTAGTGCTATTGTATTTATAGTGTTATGGTGTAATGGGATGAGATAACAAGTGGAGTGATAGAGTTTCTCTTTCAAATCTACACAATTTTTATACAATCATCATTCCATTACATATTTTTTACTCGTAAAAAAGATTAAAACTTTAAACAATCACGATCACAACATTATGTTGGATGCAAAAATTATGTAGGCTTGGTTCTAACATTGTCTAGTTATTAATTTTATGTCTTTATAAACAAATAAGATTTCTTAATGTTTTAAATATCTATTAAATACTCAAATTAGTCCTTATAAACGTATACCAATACATGAAAGAATTCAATTACTAAACTCATAGACCTTGAAACATGAAATAAAATAAAATAAATGAAAAAAATATCTAAACCACAAAAAACAAGTTTGGGGTGGTGCATTTAATCTGCGACTTCGTCATTTTTGTATAAACCGACGTGGTTCATCTATGATAGTCTCGCCTATTCCACAGCTAATTGCATCGTTGCTCAATTTCTTCCGTATCGTGTGTATGTTCATTTCTTTCTAATAAAGCAAATAATTGAATTAGTACTCAAATGATTTGATTTTCTCAGCTGAATTGCTTTGAGTTCATTAAAATTGCCGCTTGAACTTCTGTTATTATAGGTATGTAAGCTGTTAGTGTTTCTGTTACATATATTTGACTGTTTTGAAGATTTAGGTTAGGCCTTTGATTTTTGTTCATATAGTTACTTTAATACTAGCTATTTTCTAGTTGCTGTGATTATTTTGTGTTTTTGCAATTGTCTCCTCTTTATCACCGTAGTAAAGGTTTGTGTTCTTATTATGCTTGATTTACTCGCCCATATTCTTACTGTTGGCCTCTTTGTGGTTTGTGTTATACGATAGAATTTCAGAAAAAGAAAGTCAAATTAGGTGGAAAATGGTGTATGTTTTTGGATTTCTTGGTGTCAGGAGGTGTCGAGAGTCACGTGATTGAACTCTTATTCGAATTTTATCTTTTGACAGATTGTACTTGTTGATAACATAAGTAAGAGATGGAATATAGTCCAAAGTGTTTGTTGATATGCCTAGCAGTCAGAGTCTTGCTGTTGATTGAAATTGTTAAAGGATCTCGTATGAGTTTAACAGAACAAAATGGGGTAAAAACTGCGGTCTTTCTGTCACCTGCGTTTGAGTTGCAACCAGGATCAGTTGCTGAAAAGTATTACCATGACATTGACTTTCCCACTGGCCATGTTGCTCTCAAGAGCTTCGATGCTGAAATAGTTGACGATAATGGGATGTCTATCCCCCTTCATGAAACTTACATACACCACTGGGCTGTCATTGGATACAATCAACGTAAAGGTATTCAAGTTCCGAAAGACCATGAAATAAACCACGGCATTGAAAATTCGGATTTTATTCATAGAAACAAGGGCTTGTGTGACCATGGACCTATACAGTATTTTGGACTAGGATCTGAGACTAGAAAAACTGCCACTGATGTTCCAGATCCTTATGGTATAGTAGTCGGTAATCCAGCTGATATTCCTGTTGGCTATGAGGAAAAATGGCTCCTTAATGTTCATGCAATTGATACGCGTGGTGTAGTTGATAAGTTAAGATGCACCGAGTGCTTGTGCCATCTGTACAACATTACAGTTGATAGACATGGAAAAGCTTTGGACAAAAATTACGTTGGAGGCTTGAGATGTTGCTATGATGGTACTAGATGTAGGGTGCAAGAAGGGGTCCAAGGTGTGAAAAGAAGACTCTATTTGAAGTATACTGTGAAATATATTGATTGGCACGCGGCCATTGTTCCAGTGGAGATCTATGTTTTGGATGTCACTGACAGATGGACAAGATCTGATGATACTACAGGGCTCAGACCTAAACACGATTGTCTGGTAAGGTCACACTAAGTCCAAAATTCGATTCATGCACAGTTACAGTTTATAATTGTATCAGAACCATTAAAGAGGAAGCGTGTAACAAAGCTGATTGATAATATGAATATAAAGGCTTGGATTGTTTGTTGCTTAGAGCCCTATAATTTATTGTCCTGCATGACATGAAGAATGGAAAAAGTGCTACATAAATATATACTGATAATTGTTCTAGGGAAATTGTTTTAACCTTTAAAAAGTATGTCTCTTAAAACTTGAGCAGTTTTGCTTGTCGTGTGAAGTATGAAAGGGGGTTTAGTTCACCTCGTGATATGTAAGTGTGTTGTAATTTTTCGTGACAGATTGAATACCAAGTCGATTCATGCTCTAGTCCAGTTTCAAACGATGGTTGCACCCATACTAAAAGTGTACGCCTTGGGTTTCCGGATGGTGGTGATGTGATTTATGGGGTTGCACACCAGCACACTGGAGGAATTGGTTCAACTCTATATGGGGAGGTAATTTTTCCTTTTCTCAATTTCTACATTCACGGCCTAAATCACTATTGGGGTTAGTGTGCTAGATCCACTTGGATTTTGTAGAATCTTGGAATTAATCTACAATGATTGATTACCTATGGGTTTCTTTGTATGGAATTAGTATATTTATAGGTATGTTTTGTCTTTGTAATAATGGTACATGGTTTATTAAACTCTCTGGGGGTTCTTTTAGATTTTCTAGGTGAAAACTGTAAGGGGCCTTTTTGTTTTCCTTCTATGAACTTATCTCTTTCCTTGAACAGTTAAAGAAGTGTTATTAAGTTTTAACAGTGGAGAAAAGACGGACCAAACACATAAATGCAAAAGAATCTATTGTTCCAAATTTTTTTTTTCTTTTTTTTCTGGGGATATAAAGGTTGTTCTTTTTTTGTGTATTGCCGTTCTTCGAGTATTTGCCATCACTCCTTGTGCATTTAATGTTGTTGAGAGGCATTCTTTAATGCTGGTTTGTATGATGCACTAATCCAGGATGGAAGAGTCATATGCTCATCAAATCCAATTTACGGAGAAGGAACAGAGCCCGGAAACGAGGCCGGATACATTGTCGGAATGTCCACATGTTATCCAAAACCTGGAACTGTTAAGATTTCCAAGGGAGAGACAGTGACATTGGTGTCTAACTATGACAACATGAAAAGACATACAGGCGTAATGGGACTTTTCTACCTCTTGGTTGCCCAATCAGATTCCTCTGCAAAACCTCTTGAGATTTCTCAAGAGCCTTTGGGTGTAAGTTTCTACTAAATCTTTTGTATTGTATCACTAAACGGTGAAAGTTGTTGTTTGATTGGAGGTCACTGTAATAAGTGTTTTATCATTTGTTTCTGCAGATACATAAGAAAATGTTAGGAGGAAAGTATATAGCAGGTGTTGCATTGATTGGAGTGGCGGCGGCACTTGTTGGCTTTGTTGTTGTTCATCAAAGGAGAAATCACAATGGGGATATCTATGAGCCAATAGTTGCTTGATATAAATAGTGGAAAACGCGGGTGTTTTCCAATACAAATAAAGGGTATCAAATGTACTGAAATTTCCCAGTTAATGATGTGTATTATAATCGGTGTGAATGTACTAAAATTTCCCTTTCCCAGATAATGATGTATTATATAATCGGTTGTTCATATTGTTATGTTTGTCCTGCCCTTTTCTTGCTTTTCTCCTCCACTTGTTGTATGGCTTTTGAGCATGTACAATTGTGAAGAAATAATGGAGTGTAAATGACAAGTATTCAAATAATGAGATGTTTCAATTGACACTGAGGGGTGATTTATGTTGAAGATTATTTACTTCATTACTTAATTTGTTTGGTTAATAAGATTAGTAGATTATTTATAGTCAAAATTCTCTGTGGAAACTGGAAACACAACCTAGTAACAAAGATAAGTTCACAACCTAGTAACAAAGATAAGGGTATCAAACACAACCTAAGCATGCTCATACGTTCCTTAGGTTATCATGATATTCATATTTGATCCTATTTCTTTTGTGACTGTGATGTGGTCTTCGTAATGCCACATGCATAACCATCGTGTCACATTTTATAGCACAATTGCTTGTGTCTGTATCATTACTCTTGAGAGTTGAGAATAGTCATCGTATTACAATACATCACAATTTTAGCATGTTTTATTTGTGCATTCACGTGGTCCACTTGATAGACATTGATTGTACCATAATGAAATGAAACAAAGCCTTGATTTTTTTTCCTTGTTAATGATGTAGGATTCACTGGTCACGAGGTAGGTTGTGTCATCCATTGTTGTATAATGGTTATGCATGTAGATGTAGCATTACTCACATGCACAACCCCTAATCACACTCTAATAAGATTAATTAATTATGTCATAACGGGTGACACAACATATATCATGATCATTGATCAATGTGAATTAGGATGTGTCAGGTTGTGGCCACAATGTCTATCAGGGTAATTTTGTTGTGGGGACTCCCTATTAGAAATGAGTGTCAGATGACTGCCACGTGTACAAACAAACAAAACAGTTTTGTCTTTTTCTACACATGACAGTCATCCAACAGTCCGTTGTAATAGAAACTCCCTGTATCATAATTTTCCCGTCTATCAAGTGGACCGCGTGCAAGCATAAATAAAACATGCTAAAATTGTGATGTATTGCCATACAATGGTTATCTTCAACCACCAACCATACAATCGCCTTCATTATATACTTGTAATCCCAACCTTCTTCTTGAACACGCCCCTTCTCTCCTCCTCACCTTAAGATAAACTCCGAACACTTAGTTTGGCTCGATTTAAACTCACAAGATAAAGTGCAAAAATATCGATAAAGAAGAAAGTTCAGACATGTTTGAACATATTCAACGGTTTCAACATATCAAACATCATTTGACTTTTTTTTTATTTAGCATTTATCTATTTTATTATTTATATTTTATCGCTCGTAATTTAAAACTAGTTTTCGAGCTTATCAAATCAATCGAATCTCGACGTTCATTTATAATAAGATAAACTCCGGCTTACCTGATTTGAACTCACAAGATAAAGTGCAAAAATATCAGATAAAGAAGAAGGTGCAGACGTTTGAAAAAGTTGCAACTTATCAAACCTCATTTGACTTTTATTTAGCATTTATCTATTTTATTATTTATATTTTATCTGTAATTTAAATAGTTTCCTTATCTGTCAGACTATATAATAATGTCTTGAGGCGACAACGATCATCATAATAAAACATATCTCCTTTCATTTATTTTATTTTATTAAATCTTTCATGGTAGCAGTGATATCATGTAGAAAACATAGGTCCAAGCCCATATAAGAGGATGTACCTCATCCTCAAATCCTAGGTTGTGAGGTGAGGGAAGTCCATCTCTTAATATGGTAGGTGAAACAACCACAAGTTCCCAATATGTGATACTTTAACACGTCCCCTCAAGTGTGCGCCGGGCACACAAGGCCAACAAATAGGCCCAACACTTGCACAATAAATAGTGGCTCCGATACCATGTAGAAGCCCAAACCCATATAAGAGAAGGTGCCTCATCCCAAAAACCTAGGTTGTAAGGTGAGGGAAGTCCATCTTTTAATATGGTGGGTGAAACAACCACAAGTTCCCAATGTGGGACACTTTAACACTGCCTACTCATCTTATATTTAAGGGAGTAATGCCACATTCATAACCATTGTGTCATAACGTATAACATAACACTACATCATGATTAGGGAGTTCTACATCATTATCAAAAGTATAAAATTACGCTGTCATTTAATATATGGAATGTAATCATATTTCCCATTTGTAACAAATAAGATTAAAACCATGAAAAGAAGACAATTAATGCAACATTAGAAGTGAAACTATACAACACCAAATAATTTTAACAACTATATCAAATAAATTAAAACGAAGATATAGTTTATTATAATCAAACATCACACATGATCGTTGATTATTAAAACAAGCTTCAATTATCACCGGATGTTTTCAGTCGCGTTGTTTATATTCAATACGTGTCGAAGACTCGTTATGATCAAAGAAGAAGTTCTAAAAATATTTTCTAAAGATGATAAAGTCATTATGATCAAGAAGTTATTTTTCTAAAGATGATAATGTTAGTTTTTTAAAGAATAATGTTATTTTAGGAATAGGATCATCAAGAATCTCATGAAATATTTTCTCAGTATCGTGATTCATTCAACCACATCCTAAAAGTGTAAAAGCGTCTAAATTATTTGATTAACTTTTTTCAAAACTACGTAGTTTAGTTCATTATATGTAAAAACACTAAACTTTACCTTTAAGTTACTTGAGATGATCTTGGTCCGTTAGTTTTACGATAATTTGTCATCATAAGGTGACACCTATTATTTTGATTGATATAGTACAAAAGTATCTTGTCATTTTCTAATTTCTTATGAAATTGATATTTTCTTGTTTTCGAATTAAGTTCCTTTATAAAAATTGAAAAAAAACATTTGTCGAAAGTTTGTTTTTAAAAAACGGAAGTTGACTTTACTCTTTTTTTTTTTCCTTTAGTTATAACTTTTCCGTTTTTTCTAAACAAAAAAAAAGGGGAGAAAAAAAAAAAAAAAATATCGTTTTTCTTTTATCTTTTTTTTTCCTTTTCCTTTCCAGCTTGACATTTTTTTTTTTTTTTACTTGTCAAAAAATAATAATAATAATGTACTAAAAAACAACAACAATAAACCTGACTTTTTACCATCAAAAGTAAACGTGACTTTATTTAATTGACCCGAGTTTAAAAAAAATCCGGTTGAAACTGTTCGGATATTCCTAGAAGAAGATCATCTGCATTTATACCTGTTGTCCACCGTTCTTTATTCTATTTTTCTTTTGGCTATTGGGCATTGCTATTCACCTTATGAGTTAGAATCCTATTCCATTCGTTTCGATTCGAACGAAATTTTCCGTTTTCTGTATTTCTTAGTAGATCCATGAAAAGTTCAACATCTTGAGACCCCATGCTTTGAAAATTGAATTAGCCCAGAATTATATTTTTGCTCAATTCTGGGTTTGAAGTGATTCGTAGCATTTGAAATGTCTTCAATGGCTGAAAAAGACCGGTCTGGTTGCTGTAACCCTGTGAAGAAACCCGGCCCGGTGTCGATGGACCATGTGTTGGCAGCTTTGAGAGAGACTAAGGAGGAAAGGGAATCTAGGATTAAGAGTTTGTTTAATTTTTTTGATTCTGCTAATTTAGGGTACTTAGATTCTGCCCAGATTGAAAAAGGTCTTGCAGCTTCGAAAATTCCTGAGGATTATAAGTTTGCAAAAGAGCTTCTTTGGGTTTGTGATGCTAATCGCGATGGCAGGGTTGATTATCAGGAGTTTAGGAAGTATATGGATGATAAGGAGCTAGAGCTTTATAAGATTTTTCAGGCGATTGATGTGGAGCACAATGGCTGCATTTTACCTGAGGAGCTTTGGGATGCCCTTACTAAAGCTGGTATTATACTGTTATCTTTTTGTTTAAGTAACAAATGTGAACGCTTCATTTGGATTTTTTTAAAACCTTTTCTTTACTGTTGACACAGCTAAATTTTCTTGATACAGTTCTTTATAATGTATGCCTGAGGTGCCTGTTGATCAACTGAGATGTCTTAAAAAAGTTCATATGATCCAATGTAGTTTAGATTTTAGGATAGAAAGATTTGATTGGGGTGAATACATTATAAATGATATCGGTGCCACGAAAGATCCTGATTGTGGGTGTGTTCTTGAAATAGTTATAAGTGCAACCTAAGGTGCCACTGGAATGGCTTTTCCATGATTTGGCATCAATCTTTTGTGATAAAAGAGCTCCCACGTGGGATCTGCTTTTTTCTGTCAATACCAATGTTGAATTCAAGGTCCATGTGCTCTTGATTTTGGTTTGGAATGGATTAGTTTGGAAATGGTTAACTTTTGTTGAGTTTACCTTTTGTACTTTACATTTGTAAGCTAATCCTGGCCATCACGAAGGGAGTGTTGGTTGGGAAGTATTTTGTAGCTGAGTCTGTCTTTTTATTATATTGCTAGTCTAGTCGTTTGCGGACACTGAAATAGTATAATCAATAAACTGATAGCTCTTGTGGTGCCATTAGAAATGGCATCCTCACAAGGCTCCGTTGCTGGTGGTGGATTGGCCTATTTAGTTCGTGTACTTATTTCAATCTTTTGAGAAATTCAAAGACTCTGGATCGCGTAGGCAGATTGAAGTAAGCCATCTGCTAATACACAACCAATTAATGATTGAATAAGAATCCTTTCTGACATCATCCCATTCCGAGGACTCATAGAAATACCTCGGCCGGTGCAACAATCTATTCGTCGTACAACAATGTGTTGTACTACTTCAACAAGTCTACGCGTAAGATATCTTTTTTTCAATAATGCTCGATCTAGAACTTTTAATGTCCATTCCTTCATTGTGGTTTGTGTGATTGAGTGCTAGTTCATGCAACACACTTTTAGTCTGATGTCTCTACAGAGAAAAGACTATACAAACAAGAAAAAACGAAAGTGGGATATGCTTTTGTCATGAAGCTTAATAAATAAAAAATGCAAACAAATTGGTTCCAGTGTTCAACGGGAGACAAATTGATGGGATCAGAGTTGGGAGGGTCATAATGAAATTTTATTCTCAGAAATCTTGATTTTTTGTTTGGTGCAATCAATATTTGGAATTTTATTCTGAAAAGTGTGGGTGTTATTTTATCCGATGATTGTAAGATTACCACTTTACCCTCAATGCCAATATGCCATACGGTTGACAATAAATGATATTACATAAGATACCAAAAACCGGCATTCACGATGCATGTGATAAGAGTTTAAGAAATGGAAGGATAGGTACATGAGGGAATTCTCTAGAAATACTTGCATAATTCATTATTGGCTAGATAATGGGCCTGCTTCATGTTATTAACAGAGCTTCTTGTTATTATTACAAGCGTATTTGCATGGATTTACGTTTCCTTTCCTTTTCTTCCGCACCTCCCTCCTTCCTTAGTCATTCGGATATGCACCAAACCAATCATAGTATGGCAAGTGTACAAGAGAAGAAGATATTGTTCTCTTTCTTCTGCACAGGTTGCAGTGCAACTGTTATGTGCTTTAGAGAACAAGAATCCACGTCCTCCATTCATTTCCCCATTTATTTTGGAAGAAAGTTATAGAATGTCCATATTTGCGTTCTCCCTCGCTGTCCATACATAACGAACAAATTATTGAAGGAAAACACATTCAGTTACTTTCTTTATCTTGGGTATTCACTTGTCTGGAGAATAAGACTTATTGCTTAGATTTCTTACTATCTAAATCCCGATACTTTCATTACACCCCCAAACGGATGAAAAGGAGAGTGCCCCCTTCCCCCTTCCCACACCCACGTCCCTCTCCCAAGAAAAAATAGAAGGAACCCTTGTGATTGTTTTGCTAATTGCTATTATAGATGGGATACTTTTGAAATCTTTGTTTGTAAATGCCTGCGTGCCATTTGTTTGCCCTTCTGTGTATTTTCCTTTCCATTGACAATGAAATGTGGAGTCATTTTATCTGTTCAAAAAATTGAGGAAATAACCTCTAAAAATCAGTCGGTTAGTCCAAGGTGTTTACTTGAAGGATGATGTTCATCCCCAGATAGACTTTAAGTGTATATTTTACATCTATGGGTATCTCTGGTTTGTTCCTCTGATTCTCAGAGTTCAAAAGGGTGAAGATCAATTATTAAGGGTTGTGATTAATGTATTCCTGAATGCCTTTTTTTCAGCGGTCAAATTTTTCTGAAGCTGTGTGTAGGAAATTTAGTACGTCTGTAAATTTTACGAGACCCTCTAAAACCTATGTTATTTGACGTCAAGTGTGTGTTATTTTCTTTTTCACCCCAAAAAGGGTAGCCATTAAATATCAATCTTAAATGTAGTGCCTGTTTCAAACTCCTTCCACTTTGTTCTGAAATCTACTTCATTACAACTGATTGTACTTAAGCTAAGTTTATGTTTCTTTTTTATTCCTCTAGTTATGATTTTTTGTCCCTTTTAATGTTTTATCTTTAAGTTATTTATGGTCATATATTCACTGTTTCGTCTGTATGGAAATAAATGCAAGCATTTCTCTGTTGATTCTGTTTCTTCAAACGATGAACATTCTATAAGCCATGACAGCTCCTTTCATGCAGGCATTAAAATCAATGATGATGAACTAGTACGTTTTGTGGAGCACATTGATAAAGATAACAACGGTATTATAACTTTCGAAGAATGGAGAGATTTTTTACTACTATACCCTCACGAAGCAACTATAGAAAACATTTATCGCTATTTCGAAAGGGTATGCCCCGTGGATATAGGAGAACAGGCTGTTATTCCAGAAGGGTTAAGTAAGCATAGTAACGCCACTAACTATTTGATTGCCGGGGGAGTTGCAGGTGCTGCTTCCCGTACAGTAACTGCACCTCTTGATCGTCTTAAGGTAGCTTTACAGGTTCAGACAACACGTGCTTCTATTATACCAGTGGTTAAGAACATATGGAAAGAGGGTCGGTTTTTGGGGTTTTTCCGTGGAAACGGAATAAACGTATTAAAAGTCGCGCCTGAAAGTGCTATAAAGTTTTATACATATGAAATGATGAAGAATTTTATTGGGGGAGAGGAGCATGCTAACATGCGAACCTCAGGACGGCTTATTGCTGGCGGGGTGGCTGGTGCGGTGGCACAAACTGCTATTTATCCGATGGATCTTATTAAAACGCGATTACAGACTTATGTATGTGAAAGTGGGAAGATTCCAAGTCTTGGGAAATTGTCAAGAGATATATGGGCTCAAGAAGGACCAAGGGCTTTCTATAGAGGGATTGTTCCTTCTTTATTTGGGATTATACCGTATGCGGGTATCGATTTGGCTGCTTACGAGTCATTAAAGGAAGTGTCGAGGACATATATTCTTCATGATACTGGTAAGAATACATGCTTTCTTTTTACAGTTTTTGCATTGTAATATGATGATGTCTTTACATTTTTAAGAAGTTGAATATTTTGTCAGAACCTGGTCCTCTGGTACAACTTGGGTGTGGAACAATTTCAAGTGCCATTGGAGCAACATGTGTTTACCCTTTGCAGGTCATTAGAACAAGGTAAAACTGCATGTCTATTTCTCCTCTTTTTTGGAAAAAAAACACACACACACACACACACACACACATACCTAAAACATTTGTGTAGTAAAAGCTTGAAAGAGAGCTTTGGCGCACTGGTGAAAGCTGTTTCCGTGTAGTAAGAAGTCATGAATTTGAGCCGTGAAAACATCTGCATATAGTATATGTAAAACATCTGCATGCGTTGTTAATATTTTGAGCCATTTTACTCTGTAAAGATTCTGTAAAACAGATAATTGAAAACCTAATTCAAATATTTTGAGCCATTTAGACTAACCTTTTTTTCTTGGCTGAAGGTTGTGTGGCAATTGAAAACCTAATTCAAATCTGCTTATTTTGCAGAATGCAAGCTCAAAAACCTAGTACGGGTGCTTCATATGAAGGAATGTCGGAAGTATTTTACAGAACGATTAAACACGAAGGTTTTGGGGGATTCTACAAAGGTCTTTTCCCTAATCTTCTCAAGGTAGTACCAGCAGCAAGTATTACATATCTGGTTTATGAAACCATGAAAAAGAGTTTAAATCTTGATTAAACGGCGCTCATTTTGTTACTGTCAATGGATGATGATGATGAAGAAGAAGAAGAAGATAGAATAAGTATACAACAACCCCCATTTTAAACGAAAATGATTGGAACGCAAACATTTGTCACTACATCTCTGTAGATCGTACCGAGACCAACTAATTTAAACCGAGTTTACCAATGATTTAAATGCGTGTAGTGATACAAAGTACAATGTAGTGTCTCCTTACATTTTCCTGATTTTTAAAAGGTTTTGCCTCTCAACATTGCCTGTTGAGGTAATCCTTGTATAACAGCAACAAAATTTAATATGGATCTCACCAATTTTTTATTTTTTTTTTAAAACGGGAATTACATTTTTGTCAATTGATGATATTCCTTAGTTTTGTCAATTTACAATTGTATATTGCAAGTATATTTATTGCTCTATCAGTTGAATGAGCATTTCAAATGATTTGGCAGAGAAAGGAATATATTTAAGTTTCATCTGTCTGCTAAATTTTACATATTTAATTATGCCCCTTTTGTATCTTTCTAATATATATATATATATATATATATATATATATATATTTTTTTTTTTGTGGTTGGTTAGTGACTTAGTGGTGATATTAATTGTTTTGCGAGACTAATCCTTCAAGATACTATCGGGTATCAAAAGTGGAGACCTTTTCCAACAAAAAGTTTGTTGCGATCCATAAATACTCAACCCGGCACTTCGCTTAGCGGCCGGACTTACGAAAATACGTCAAAAATAAAATACTCAAATCCTAGAGTCGTCTCACAACATCAGGTGACTCAGTTAGCCTACGTATATCAATCTAAACCACGTAGTTTTATTCTGAATCGGTCGAGATTATTGGGTAACCTCACAAATTTCTTTCCTGGAAAAATGATCAAAATGATATGCAGATGACAAGCACATAGGGCCGTCCCTGTGAAATCACAGGCCCTAGGCCAAAAAAAAATTAGGGCCCTCAACCCTATAAAAAATAATATATTACAACTATTTTTTTGGTATACTATTTTGATAAGCGTTATAAATAATGCAGCAGAATTTGATTAGACTTTATTTCACTGAATTAATTTATAAATTTGGAGTCTACTGGTTTTTAAATTGAATAAAACATAAAATCGACTGAGATACACTTATATTACACGTAAACGGATGCTCTAAAATTTTTAGTTTGGGTGTGGCGCAGGCCAGCATGGCGCTGGCTCTTCTCAGGGACGGCTCTGAAGCACAGTACAGTAATAAAAGTTGTTGATCACAAAATAACACCCCATTTAGAACTATCTCACTTCCAAATTTATTCATCAAATAAAACCAACAAAGAAAGAAACAAACAAACAACAACAACAACTAGATAGATTATAAAGGGGCCTTGTTCACATATATGAATAAGTCTCCTACCAAATGGAGGGGGAATAATACGTCAGATCGATGTTTGCCAACGTATCTATATGTGATGTATAGGCCCTTTTTTTGTCTTTTTTTATTTTATTATTGACCAACTTACTGCTACTACTACAACGATGAACGATGTCTGGTAATTGACTATGTATCACCATTACAACGCATTTAACTCAGAGAGAGAGGAAAAAGAAAAAGAAAAAAGAAAAGAAAAGAGCAGCTGGTAGAAAGACGTTGCCTTCCCTTTGCCTTTTTGACTTGCCTGTGTGTTTTCTTGTGCCAATAGAGATGTATTTTATGATACAAACTACGGTTTGCACGTGCCAACTGTTATGCATCACATCGTTTCATTTTTATATCATCTCTTACTGTATATATATACATGTAAAAGACGTAAAAATGAAATGAATATGATACGCGTGACAGTTTGCACAAGTTTAATTTCGTGCGAACAAAACCGTTGTACCGTTGTACCGTAAACGTTTCTTCTATCAGCAAATACTTGCCTCTTGCTTCATTCCCCTCTTCTTCTTTTTCTTCTTCTTCTTCATCTTCATCATACACATCTCCTCAGCAAATAGCATAGCTGCTGTTATTATGGAGGCAAACCAGCCAAACTTTTTGAGTATAAGTTGGGTGTTCCCCAACCGAGGATATATATATATATATATATATATATATATACACGAAACTTCTAGGCACCACAATGAAAAGGGAGACATTATTTTAGGTAGACCCATCTATTAACCATGTACTAGTTAGTGTTTTAAATATTTTTAGCTTTGGCCACCAAAAAATTTGACGCTAGCTTTTGAAAAAGGAAGAACCTTTTGTCCACAATCCACATGAGAAAAAAAATGGAATATATAGTTACCCGAGTCTGGCTTAAATGACAGTAGTTTTATGGGTGGAATCGAGCCGAGTCGAGTCGATACTCCTAAAGGCTCGACTCGACTCGACTAAAAATATTCATGTTCGAAACTTGGTTCGAACTTGACTCGTTATAGCTCGATTCGATTCGTAAGTTTGATTATTTTCTTATAAAATACAGCAGAATCGAGCTCGACTTGTATAATATCAACTCAAATAATAATTTATGAATTATAAAATTAGTATTTAATTATATATATATATATATATATTTTGAGTGGATAATAATTTTTTAATATGTAGCTAATTGAATAATTTGTTAATCAAGTTCGATTAGCCGAACGCTGAAATATCAGTTATGGCAGTTAGTACTTAGTACTACCTCCGTCCCAAAATGTAAGTCTATTTAGGTTTTTTTACACATATTAAGAAAGTTAGTTAAATTTGTCATTAATCTTGATTAAAAAGACTAAAATGACTTTTCATCGGTATTGTTGGAGAAAATGTGGAATTGAATTAAAAATGATTTTATAATCATTTTATTCAGTGACTTTGTAAGCGCATTTCGGATATATTCTTGTATAGAATATATGTAATGTTTTATTAATTCTCAAAACTACGTTGAGTCGTAGATGAATTCGAGATTTGGAATCATTCAATTCGGATAACGAGTGAATGAGAAATTAACGCTTAAAGTCGGTTTGTTGGAAAATTGATGATATGTCATATTGCCTATTGCGCTAACAGAAGTGTATGTTATGGAAAGGAAAAATGGGAAGAAACTTTTCTCCCACATTGGTTGGAAGAAGGAAAAAGAAGCAATATTTATATGATATTGTTTTAGTGTAGTTGGAATAAGAAACCAACATTATACGCCGTTCTTCTACGCGGCGCGCGGGGTGCAAATCCAATCGGATTTACCTTGGGCTTGTGCATGCCCGCATGTCCTGCGTGATACCTAATGCAAATTTCGATTTGAAGGTTCGAGATATTTATGACATTCAATTCGAAATGAGGTCGTTCATTTCCATGTCCTCTCGCTATATAAACGACTACATGAATGGGAAGAAAAACACAGACACGTAAATACAACACCGTACATTGCATACATACATACTGCTTTTTGCATCAAGTGAAGAGTTTTTAAGCACCGTAGAGTTCGTCGTTGTTCGAGTTTGCAGATACCGCTTATTCTCAATCGAGAATTCTGGAGACAATTCTTTGTAAACCGGGTACATACCGAGCAAATTTGTCTTTAGGAAAGAGTTCGCCGTTGTTCGAGTTTGCGCACTCGCTTATTCTCGAATCGAGAATTCTGGGGAGACAATTCTCAGAAACCGGGGTACATACCGAGCAAATTTGTCTTTAGGAAAGAGTTAAATCTCGGCTCGAGATCGTAGCATATCCTTTTATCATTGCTATTGTATTTTTCTTTCTATATTTTGTTGTATCTGTTTGGTCATCAAAATTAATAAAATTGTTGTTTAATTCGGTTTGATTATTTTAATTATACACGGGTGATAACAGGTATTAATGCAAAGTAGTAAAAAAAATGATTGAGTATATAATAAATGAGGGGTAGAAAGAGAAAAATTTAATAAATACTTTATTGGTTTTCTAAATGGACTTACTAAAAAACTAAATGGATTTGCATTTTGGGACGGAGGTAGTAGTTTGTTAGGAGTAGTTAAACAGTTCATTAGTCAATTAGAAGCCTCCCCGGTAGTGTATATATATACACTAGAAAAAGGCACGCGCGTTGCACGTGTTGGTTAAATTGATTTATTGAAATGAAATTTAACAATGTAATTTAACATTATACATTGTCAAATACATGTTTAACTTATAAAATAATAATATAATGAATAATGATAACCTTGTATGAGTTGATTGTTTCAATTGTAAATTCAATTATGGAATAAATATCAATACAAACAAAATCTAAACAACATGACAATATAAACACATCTATTGTTACAACATAATGAAGCATATAAGAATGGATACTTAAAAATCTCTGAACAAATCTCTAGACATGTATGAGTGTTGGCCGGACTCAAAGGCAATCGGAAATCTCCCACCAATTGTTCTTTGTATATGGTTATAAAACCTTCAGGAGGTTTAATTGGCCCTCTATATGCATCACCTTCAGGAGGTTTAACTGTGCTAGCAAAAAGCACGTGCTTTGCACGTGTTAGGCTAATTTTTTTTTAATATCATACATATATTGTTGACCATGCACTTAATTTATAAGATAATTAATTATATGTTAAATAATGACAATTGTTATACAGTAACTTTATGTTTGGTAGAATTAATTTATTTCTCTTACTCATAGGCATTGAATCAAACTTGTCATGTTACATTTTCATTCTTTTAAATAGATAAGCTTTTTTAGTTATAAATCATGTATTCTATAGGTATCGAATGAAGATTTGTCTCAAGTATCTGTTTCTAAGTTCCTTCTAACCTAAAAAAACATAATCAAAATATAACGTGCCCATAAAATGTGTAGTGTTTTAATTACGTGTATTGTATACTTACATTCAATTACAACTGCAAATACCCTTTGTTAAATAATTTATTGTCGGTCAAATTTAATACTCTTAAAGACAGATGATCATTAACTGTGTCACATGAGTATTAATGAATTATATTTATTCACTTTTGTCATGCTATTTGCCTCTTCTTCTCAAGTGTGTTATAAAGCGGTTGAACTTGGCCAGTCTATCCACTACTACCATGATGACTTCATTTCCTTTAGAAAACAATATTGAGTTGGGACCATGAATTTGAGGGACTAGTAATGGGTGGAGAAATCCTTGAGGTTTATCATGTAGGCTTTTGCACTGCTGACAAGCAATACACCTTTGGATCATTTTTTGAACATTGTTTTTAAGTTGGGGCCAATAAAAAGTCTCTTAATCCTGCTATAACATGCTCTGGCCCTTGAATGACCCCTATTCGACTTGAGTGCAACTTCCTTATCAATTTGGATCTCAAACTTCTAAAAAAATGGATCTCAAACCTTCATGGGGTTCCTATGTATATCCTCCTTTTGTACTTAAGGAATCTCATGGTGCATAGTGTATAAGGAATTTAAGATTGTACTAATCATCAGTGCCCAAAAATTTTCCTCCACATCTAGGTCACCTTTGTAGTTGGTTGTTACTTCTTGCATCCAAGAAGAGGATATTGTGCTCACAACACACGGTGGTGCCTAAACATGACTTTGTATGTACAAGGCATCAACCACTACATTTTCACTTCTCTGTTTGTGATCAATAGTGAAATCCAACCCATGTAACTTGGTCACCATTTTTTTGTTGTAGTGCAGTAGTGGCCCTATGATCCAAAATGAACTTCATACTCCATTGACCAGTTTTGATGACAAAAGGCATGCCTTGAATAAATGGCTTCCATTTAGTTATTGCAATGGAGAGCGTCAGGAGTTCCTTCTCGTAGATGAACAATCTCATCTTCTTATAGTTGAAGGCCTTGCTTAGATAAGTCATAAGTTTCTTGTTTTGTAGTAAAACAACTCATAAGCCTTTTCCACATGCATCTGTTTCAATGCAAAAAGCAAAATGGAATTCCAAAATCTGGCAAGAAAAGTACTTGTGATTTGCACATGGTCTCCTTGAGTTTCTGGAATGCTTTTGATGCACTCTGCGACCAACAAAACCCGTCTTTCTTGAGAGGTCATTCAAGGTCTTAGCAATAATCCCACAATAAGGCACGAATTTCCTATAGAAACATGTTAGGCCCAAAAACTCTCTCGGTTCAGTCACATTATAAGGCTGGCTCCAATATGACATGGCTTAAATATTTCTTGGGTCAGCATGCACTTCACTCTCACGTATGATATGACCTAACTATTCCACTTTGGTTTGTCCAAAAGAGCATGTGGACAATTTAGCAGAGTATTGGTTCTTCTTTAAAACTTTTAGAGTCACTTTAAGATGTATGTGGCAAGCCATGCCAGGGCTGAAGATTAAGGTGTCATCAAAAAAATACCAACAAAACTTCCTCAATCAATGTCTCAACATCTCAATCATACGTCTTTGGAATGTGGCTTGGGAATTTGTGAGCCCAAATGGCATCACTTTGAATTCTAATCCACCATGATGAGTTACAAAGGTAGTCTTCTGGACATAATCTTTCGTCATCGAATATGATGGAATCTAAACCTCAAGTCTATTCTTGAAAATGCCCTAGCACTCCCTAACTCGTCCAACAATTCAGCAATTAGAGGAATATGGTTGCTATCTTTGACAGTCAAGTCATTCAACCTTCTCCAGGTTCCATTATTCTTTTCCACAAAGAGCAAGAGTGATGTAAATGGACTACTATTGTGCTGTATAATCCCCCGTTGTAGTATTTGATCCACCAACTACTCTATTTTATCATTTTGACAGTGAGCATACCTATGAGGTTTTAGTTTCACAGGTCCAACACCTTCTTTCAAATTTATGGGATGCTCATAGCCCTTCTTCGATGGCAATCCATTGGAATTTGCAAACACGTCGTGATACTCTTCTAGAACATGAGTAAGTTCAATAGGCACAAGATTCATGTCATGTTTTTTATATCAAATTGAAGCACCCGAAGAGTCCATAGTTCCCTTTTCTCAATTCCTTAGTAATGATTTTACAATTGATAATCTTAAGTTAAGCTTCTTATGCGTAGCTTCTTGGCTTAATTTGTTCTCTATTGTTAGTGAAAACCATCTATGTTTTGTTGAAGTCGAGACCATTGGATTGTACCATTTCATCCAATCGACCCTTAATACCGTGTCACATCCTCTCAGCTTGATCAATCTCACATCTTATTGGAACTTAACCCCTTGCGTGATCCATGGCAAGTTAGGACACTTAAACTCACTCACCATTCTGTTTACATCTACTACTGTGATTATTAACATGTGGAGTCGGTTATGTCATACTGCACCTCCTTGGAAACCTGTTGGTCTAGAAAAGTGTGAGATTCACCACTGTCTATGAGGATGGTAATTGCATCATCTTGATTACCTTCATAATTGATTCCATTATTACACATTGAATAACGATTTAAATTATACTACAATAGTGCACTAAATGTGGAGTGTTCCTACTCTAAGTTGTGTGCATGCATGTTGTGTTGTAATTAACGTAGAGTATGTGCATGTCCTTGTTGTAACATTGAACTTGAGGTCATCCCCGAAGTTGATCTCTACAAATAAGATCCCTAGGACCTCCCTGATTGGTATCTATCTATTTACTTTTTTGCACAGTCCCTATTGAGGTTGGTAATTATTTGCCGTTTTGGCATTTAACAAAATCCAATATAAAATAAAACCCAAAAAACAAACAAAATAAAACAAGAGTTAGCACAAATCGGTTTAACGAAATCAACTTGCAAACAATAAATCAAACAATGAAAATTGAAAAGAAACGCAGTATTATCTATATACGCACCATCAAAACCTAATTGGAATCTGTTTTGAGTTTGTTACTTGAAGCAATAGCGTTGACTGTCTAGAAAAACTTCACGTCCCTAGCAAAAGTACTACGCATTATTTCTAATGACTATTTTAGATGCTAACCTCTAATCTAAGATGATGACAGGCATTGTCTGTTTTGATCCGAAAGACTGCCAAAAGAAATAAAATATTTAGAATCTTGTGACAACAGAAAAAAGATGATGATGGTGCAGGATAGGTTGTAAATCGTATTTCAACGTGCGTGTATATTTTTATAACAAATGGGAAGGAAAATCCTAACAATTGTATGAGAGGGAAATATTTAGAATAGAAAAAGAATAGAATAGTAACGAATTGATTATTGATCTAGATAGGAAATCCTTCACGTGTGCTGATCTATCAATATTGACTTATTGTAATAAGAAAAAGAATAGAATTGATTAGATAGATTTAATTATATAATATAACAATGAGATAATGATTTAATCAATCCTATCAATCTATGATTTTTATCTATGAAAATCATTGAGTTAGTGTAATGAGCAAAATGATAGAATTTATTAGACAGAATAAATTATACAATATAATATAATTATGGTGCCTTGTAGAGTGTAGACATAGAAATTAATACACGTGTCCGCAAAAAAAAAAAAAAAAATTATTACACTTTTTTTTCTAATGAAATTAGTCACTTATGTGTGAAAATATATTAAATTTGTGGACAGAATGAATTATTGTTAATGAGATAATAATTATTGCTGAGATAATGTATTTATTTATTGAGAAACACTTACATGAATAGTGTAGTTTATTATTATAGATTTTTGTCCAGAAGGACAAAATTATCAAAAAATCGGGATAGAAGGAAACTGTAATTTAATAAGGACAAAAGTAACAATTGTGAAGTAACAAATATGAAGTAACAAATGTGGAATAGAGTAAATATGTAAGAATAATTGTGAAATACAAAGAACATTAACACGCTGAAGAATAATTTTAAAGTAATAATTGTGATTTTTGTCCTTTTATAATCATGAAAATATTACTTTTGTCCTTCCGCACTCCATTTATTAATTTTTGTCGCTCGCGCTTCTTCCTCTTATTATTATTAACGTAATCCTTTTTTTGCAATGCTAATCTTTTTTTTCTCTTAGTGTTTTCTCGTCACTGTTTTTTTATTTATTTATTGAAAATATTAAAAAAATGCAATGCTTATTAACGTAATCCTCAATCTTCTGTTATTATTATTATTTTTCCTTACAATGTTTAGTAACGTAATCCTCAATCCTATCTAGTTTTTATTTATATTATTATTATTATTAATATTTTATTTTTGTTAAGGCAATCCTTTTTTTTCAATGCTAATCCTTTTTCTTTTAACGCAGATGCACTCCTTTTTTAACTTTGTTTTCACGTGAATGTTTTTTTTTTTATGGAAAATATTAAATTATTTTAGCATGAAAAAAGTTATATTAAATTATAGGGAAACTCTTATTAGGGGAAACACTTTTGAGGGAAAACACATTGACTATTTTAATATAGTTAAGTTAATGATATGGTGTTCTGAGATTGGAGTTGTAATTCTTCTCCATTCTGAATAATACATGACTGCTATCATTCTTAATTGAATATTCAATGTTCTTCATTTCTTTCGATTTTCGCTTTAATTCCTTGTTAGTATTAAGGAATTCTTCAATGCATGTTTCATATTGTAAGATAAAAGCAGAACTGAACCAAACCGGAAATAACTAAAGCGAACCAAACCCTGCTAGCTAGACAATCCAGTTATCATTTTCACTTATTCGAAACCATAAGAAAAAGAAAAGCAATTTGATTCTTAAAATGAGCAACAACCAGACGAACAAGACTATGCAGGCCGCTACATTTGGTACATGATGTATCCTTGAAAATTTGATTGTGTTTTTGCACAAATCGATTCATTTTATTCACAACCCCAAGAGCCCCGTTGCCCCTACAGTATTGTGAATGATTCAAATAAAAGGTTATGCCCGACTATTTCGGTTTATAAAAGAGAACTTGTATATGTTTTATTACTGAGAAAAGCCGAGCATTTACAGTGTCAGCTTACCCTAACTCAAAGTCAAGACTATCGCCGCTGCATCACACCATTTTATCACTCGATTATGCAAACGGGGCCAAAAAAAAAAACTCATATCCAAACAAATGATCATTCATCAAACAACAATGAAGCATTTAATTGTTTATTACTAATAAATTAAACAACTTGTAAAGGATTAGTATAATAAAAGGAATAGGTGCAAATTGTAGGATGAGAACAAAACCGGAGGCCCCTCTTCCTACATTATTGTCAAATTAGTCATACTTATCCACTACAATACACCACTTTCACATTGTATAAAATATAAATTAGGCCCTATATAATATAAAGATGCAAAAATCTACTCATAGCATGTGGAAAAAGTAGAAATTAAAATGGATTTTATGACAAGTAAAGTGATGACGAATGGAGAGTGTGAGGGTGTAAAGCTTAAAAGACAAGTGTCATTTACCTGTCTTTTGACATTGCAAAGCCGAGTAATCAAGTGCCATTTGTTCTTTAAAGTAGTATTATTAATTGGCAACAAAATAGTGGTCTACATAAAAAGGGGTTTTAGTTTATGCTTATTTTTTCAAAACATTGATATTCTTTTGTCTTTATGCTTTAGGCCTATGGATCTTCAATGACTCGACTTCGGGGGAAATTCTGACGTTAGGAGTCTTTGTTGAACTACATGATCGTCATATGTATAAACTACAAATATTTCACCTCTTGTTACACATGGCAATCATTTGACGATGCAGTCTAATAAGGACTCTCTTCGTTAGAATCACCCTAGCTACTACTAAATTACACTAAATGGAGAAGCAATGGAGTATGGTATTTTCTTGCATGACCAAACACTCATAGAAAAAGGAGTGAGCTCTAGATTCTACTAAAATAGAGGTCAACACGAATCTGAGTTGAGCCGAATATCAAAGGTTTTGAATTTAAGTTTGTTTACATGAGCAAATTCGGGTCTGTTCATTTAATAAACGAGTTAAAATTTATGTTTGAATCATGTAGAAAATCTAGGCCCAAACCCATATAAGAGAATGGTCACATCCTCAAAACTTAGGCTCTGAGGACAGGGAAATTCATCTCTTAATATAGTGGGTGAAACAATCATAAGTTGCCAATGTGGAACACTTTAACACGCCTCCTCAAGTGTGGACATACAAAGAGCATGAGTCTCATGGCACACAATGTTAAACATTTTTTGATAAATAAATATTTTATTATCGTTTGCATACGAGCTGCCGTACAAATTAATGTTATCGCAATGAAACGGGGTTCGAGATGTGGGGTTTCGGGGGCAACGCCCCCGAAAGCTAATCAGATACATGCATCAGTTCATGAAGGGTTTCATGCATTTTCGAATCCATGCTTCTTTTCGGATTCAGGATTTCGAACCGATGCACCTCTGCATGCGAATGGTGATAACCATTACCCTTTCGTGTAGGAATACCTCAGTTCGTTTAAGGGTTTCCTTCAGCCTATAAAAAGGCACAATATGCAAACGAATTTCATGTAGAGTTTGAAAGCATCATCAAACAAAAACTCTGAGTGTCCTCAGGTTTGATTCGTTTGAATCCTTAAGTGACAAATTGCGTGGGACGAAATATCTCTTAAAAGACAATGCTACTACGTGCCTTGGAGTTCTTCATATTCTGTCAAATTCTTAAGTTTCAAATTTTTCCAACACACAAGTCATATAAAGGGTTCTATAAGGCCAACAAAGATGTCCAACACTTGGACAATAAAGGGGTGACCTTGATACTATGTAGAACTCATATTAAATGAGGAGCCTCATCCTCAAAACTTAGGTTGTGAGATGAGGGAAATTCATTTCTTAATATGATGAGTGAAACAATCATAATTTCCCAATGTGGGACGCTTTAACAAATTATGTTCCTTAACATATTACTCGAGTTTGGACCGAACTCACCTCCCATTTTTAACTTTTGTCGATGTTCTATAACTTCCTCTTCCAAGTGTGAAATGAAAAATCACTTAAATGTCTTCTTAGTTTCTTTTGTTTGTATCACCTAGATACTTGAGGGAGAGAACAACATGAAGATGGATAGAGACATGGGTGGAGCGACAATAATATTAGGTCACGATTAAGGTTTAACATTTTGAGGTTTTATATATATAGTTTTCACATAACTGTTGGGGGGTAAATGGTTTTTTTATAATTTTATTTTTATTAATAGAAGAGAAGAAAAGTACAAAATGGCGGTGCAACCCGTCTTGATAAAGTTTATGAAACCTCAACACCTAACCCCGCATTGTTAAAACCTCGTAACCGCAAAACCCAAAAGGAAGAATCTACTAAGGGGAAAGAGTACGGTTGTTCGATGCTAAGCAAATTATATATAGACAGAAAAAAAAATAACATTCATATCGAAAGACCCTAAGCAAAACTCTCCAAGTGAACTTGTTTTTGTTAGTAATATCATCCGCAACGGAAGCGATTTAAGGATCTAGATCTATAAATTACACGTAATAAAATAACTAGATCTACATCTACAATGGGGTTGTAGAACATACCTCTTGGATCTCAAAATCCAAGTTGAAGAACCGCAATAGGAAAGAAGGTGTGAAGAGCACCACGATCTTCCGTACGTGTGATCCAAGCAACTCCCGGTGGAAGGAAATCCTCGTCTCGAATCCTTCCTATATGCTATCCGGAAAAAACTCCAAGATTTTCCCCCTTATCCCCTTGGCCGAATTTTTGCTTCTTCTCTCTAAGAGAAGTCGAATTTCATTGTGTGTCTAAGGCTTGGGAGAACTCTCTTTATATAGGAGAGTAAAACTTAGCCTCCAAGGATTTAATAATTAATACAAAATCAATTATAATAATCCCATTAAATAAAAGATAATCCCATAATATTCTAGAACAAATCTAGAATAATATTTATCTTTATTTCTTTCCATAAATATTTATCCAATAAATATTTTATGCACACGTCTTATTAATACACAAGAAAATAATTTCTTGTTCCAAAATAAGGCTATGGCGAAAATTGTATTGTGACCTAGTCACTTATGATTTTCGCCAAACACACTAATTGGGCCAATATTATGAAAAATGTATTTTCCACATATTTAATTATTTAGCCCAACTAATTTAATAGTCCACTAAACAATTAATTCACATATCGTTTTAATAAAGTCCAACAAGAACTAAATTAATATTATTAGGATTCGACGTCCGAGAATAGCTATGCTATATTAGGAGGCACGTCGGGGACCATGGACTAATAATCGTGACTCCGATAAATCAAATAAATAATTATCTTACGAATGAATAATTATATTCGATAAATCAATCATAGGAATATGCCACCATAATCCGCGTGATCGCACTCCTCCGATTATGAGATTATATTTATCTCCTCACGAGAATAATAATAAGCGTCCATTGATATAATCATTACATATGGATTAATCCTCCATAGATCGCTCATTCTAAATCGGGAAGTTACCGTTAACCCTTTTAGAACCTCTTATCATTATTTACCATTAACCCCTAGTGATCAATTAATTCATACAACTCACCGGGTAGCTAATCGGTGTAATATGAACTCCATGGATCGATCGGTTTCTAGGATTAACAAATACGGAATCGCTTTATCTAGGAATGGATTCCGTGATCTGTGATAACACACGGACTACTCACTCAATCCAAAGACAATGCCAAGATGGGGTAATTCGGACCACGGACTCAAGTAATCCTTAACCGCCAAGTCAAACTTCATAATCGATTCAAGCGGTTGGATCGTGATCACCTCGAGATTAAGATATATCCATAAATATGATCATCCATTGATTCGATAAGAATTCTCAATTACGGAATTATATCGTGAACTCTAATCAAATCGGTCCAAATTTCTATATGATATATCTATCATATATAAATGCCCCATTAGGTTCTCTTAACCGAAAGTCCGGATAAGACAATCAC
Organism: Gentiana macrophylla; assembly: GCA_026214975.1. Lineage (NCBI taxonomy): Eukaryota > Viridiplantae > Streptophyta > Magnoliopsida > Gentianales > Gentianaceae > Gentiana > Gentiana macrophylla. The sequence continues at coordinate 89,277,386 of CM047815.1, forward strand.
ACCAATTGTGTTCTGGGCGCATTAATAGTACGTTAAAGGAGAGACCCGATACTCTCGATTAACTTCACTACGGGCTAATTGTATTTTAAGTACATCTTCACTAACTCAATCCTCTCGTGTATATCCCATACACTGAGTTAAGTGATTACATAAACGATATACTTTAGGATTTTCTGTAGTGTAATTACTATTGTCACATCGGTGAATATGAGAATAATAAATATGAATAATAATATCATTTCATTTCTTAAATAAAACAATTACAAAAATTATCTTTCGGGCATTACACCTAACAATTTTGTTCCTACCCACATGAATTCATTTACTCTTTTTGATCTCCTAGATCATTATGTGAAGCGTGAGACTCATCTTAGTGTCTAGAGTATTAAGCCGTGGTGTAAGTGCCCATGTATGTCCACTTCAAGCTTAGATTCAATCTTTATTCCAAGAGGAAGGCCCATTAAAATGTGCTTTGAGGCCTCATAAATAGACAACTCATCTTTTTCATTGACATCATCCTCCTCATCTTCAGTGTCTTCTCTGTCCTTAGTCAAGAAAATGATTTTAAAAATTTTATCTCCAAAAGACAAAGTTCGTGGCAGAAACACTCTATTGAGGTTAGCTAAGTGAGCCTCTGGAATAAGGTTAAAATCATCGAGAGGATGGTGGCCGCATATTATAGCGATTAATCTCACCATCGATTGTATCTTCCACAGGCGACGTGATCAAGCATTGTTGTGGCCCAACATCCATAAGAGAATCCTCATGATCGCATTCCTTTGCCAATCTTTGATAATCATACAGGTGCTCGTCAAGAATAAAGTCATCCACATAAGATTCCTCATTATTCTCCACCCTCTTATCTGTATCAACCGTGGGCGTCTCAGGTATCCGAATTTGCTTATTCAAGCTATCATTCCATGTATGTGACAATGGAACTGTATTCGCAAAAGTATCTTCAAGAGAATCAACTGAAACGGTATTAATGGAATCCCCATTCTGCTGCATCGGTTGCCAGAGCAACTTCAGGTTCAGGATCATCCTGAGCTTGCTTAGTCCAGTTTAAATCATTCTCCATATTAACTGCAATATGTGATGCTTTAGGCTTGTAAACTTGCCGAGGCATTTGAGTGTGTTTATCATCCCGCTTTGGAGGGATTATCACCATTTAAGTGATTGAATCGTCCATTTTTTTATAAAAGAAAAGGTGAACCACGTATTGCTGATGAATAATGACAAGAGAGCAATTTATTTGATTAAAAAAAAATCAACGATGAAAAAAGCATGAATGAGGGGAAGGGAAAGAATGGAAGCAGAATAAGATCATCTAATGGAATGGGCCGTGAATGGCTTGAAGAAAAGAAAAGAAAAAAACCTTTGAAATAACATAAAAATAATTTGACAACTAGATATTTAAAAGAGATTAATGTAACGAACCCCCAAGACGAATTCCTTGAAGAATTGCTCATGACCTAAACAACGTTAGTCGAAGAACTCTGATACCATAACAGAGAAATAAAATAGATTGCCTTGATAATAATAATGAATAAGAATACATTATTTATAGAGTAATTTGTGATATAGATCAATTCAAATAGAACGCTATCCAAACCAAATAATCTATCATAATTCAAATTCAAACAATATTATCTAAACAAACTATTGATTCAATCTTGTCATTATCTCTAACAGGTTCTTCCTATTGCAAAAACTATCACCATGGCCAACACGTTTACGAAATTCAGATTACTTTGGCCAAACTTCAGCATTTGTACTTTGCCGAAAACCATCGTGAACGCTTTCCCCAATCCATACCCTTTGACAACGAGGTTTTAATAGATCAACTTCAACTAATACTCGAGTCACAGAAGGTCTACGAAGGTCAAATGTAGCATTATCAATCTGAAGAGGTCTACCAATCAACAAGGCAAGCTTACATATGTAATGCAAGTTAAAAGTGGCAATGGCAGCCCTGGTAGCTCAAACCACACCGGTGCCAAATAAAATTCTTCGTTAAGCCGGTAATAAATGATCTATTTCAAAATATTCATTTGAAATTTTCCCTAATCTCTGTACCCAAAATAGTTCCTGAGGTCAATAGATCAACCTTCGTCTCCTTTTCTTTCAATTGTGAGGAAATCCTTTGTATCAACTAAGGAAAAGTTATCGGAAAATATTTGTTCAACGACAATGTCAACAACATATTTTTATATTATTGATATTTATGAGACACATAAGAAAACAATCATATCCGAAAAATAATATTGCGCTACGGATTTCTGATGATAGATTATGTGCTTTATAATATCTCGAATTTGAAAAAAATGGGAGAAAAATTATTAAGATATAATGTCGATTAATAATTAATTTCTTAACTTGGGTTAATCATTTTAGATCAAACGACGATCATAATTTATTTAGTTTATGGATCCATTATAATTCAAATAGAGTCGCCAAACCTGAGTTTTGGAGTGTCAGATGATTTTTATAGAGATGGGGCAAAATTCTCGACAACGCAACACTATTTAGTTAATTAAGAGAGTTTTTTTCACACCTATATATTATCCTGACTGAATTTAAATCATTAATTATTTTTATTTTGACAAAATTTGAGTCAGGATTTTAGGCATTTTCTATCCTAAATAACGATCAGGAAGCACAATTGATATTTCTTGACTGAAATACGATTAGTAAACTAATCAATATTCTACCTAAAATTGGATAATGAAGCATATACATGCTAAATGAAATTCGGTCAGTAAACTAATCAATATGCCGCCTAAAATTGAGTCAGAATCAAATAGTTAAAAAATTAAAAAGTAAAACTGAAAATAAAATTACAATGTATTAAGACTTTTAAAGTGTGAAAATGAATTTACTCACTATTTAGCGTGAATATTACTATTACCCTCTTTTGCTGAAAGCGAAAGGTGTACGTAATCGTCCATTATAAACAGATGTTATTAATAGTTTAATACAATATTCCTTAAAATTTATGAGAAGTTAGCAAGTCAAATGGCACTAACAAAGTGGGAGATTTTGTTAATTTCATATCACACTGGAATATACTTGTGCCAGTAATCCGTGAGTATTTCGAGTTTCGTTCGATACGATTTGAATCAAATAAATCCGGCCTACTCAAATACTAGATTGTGAATCTCAAATATCTTCATATTCAACTCGTTAGCTCATGATCTAATTTAAGTTTGATAGTCATATTAAATCTGTATTTAAACTCGAGTTCATAAAATTTAAACTACCCTCGTCACTCTCAAGGTTGCCGGAAATTTGAACATTTCGCCTTACGAGCAATGATATATGCACGCCCATAACAAATTGAGACACACAACACCTCAATTGCGACCCCCAAAAAAAAAAAAAAAAAAAAATCCCTCAATTGCATTTTTTTAACCTTCTTAATAAAATTCATTTAGTAATACAACCCTGTACACTTAATTTGCATCAAATCTGAAAACCTTGCCAAATGCCAAAACATACAAAATCAAAATTCAAATTCAGATGATTGTAAGTTGCAATCAATCATCTAATTAACCTCTTAGCCACACTAAAGCATAATTGCAAGAACTTAACACAAATATATCAAGTCCATGCCCATGAACTTTGCATGCACGCATGCACATCTTCTCCAAGCCGGTTATGGCTTTTTCAGAGCTCCTCCATATTCTTCGAACGAGTCGTTTCACCCATGACTGATCCACAGGGGAAGGATGCAGTCTCTGATACCAGATGTTAGGCTTCGAGATCTTCGAAGCTAGGGTTTGGGAGCAGAAATCGGGGATAGGGGAGAGGAAATGAGGGAAAGAGGAAAACAAAGGAAATTTAGGAGGGAAAGATGACTTTATTATTATGTTCAAAGATGAGTTACATCCTAAGAGCGCAGCTATTTATAGTTAGCTGCCTCAGCATCCTCTATACAACAAGTATCATTAGGAACTAACTAATTCGACTGACTGGGGTCCTGACACAGCAGTAGACATTCCGCCTAAAACCTCTGCGATGGTTTTTGCATGTGGTAGGTTATCATCGGGCGGAGCCACAGCCACACCCCAACCTGTGACGTCCCGTTCCAGACACCATGTCCTTATCCGAAAATAAACGCTCGACGCGTATATAATTTAATATTTAAATAAATTATATACGTAAGTCTTACGTTATTACATGAGAGTTAAAGCAGAAATGAAAAGACACGGAAATCTTAAACGACAACAATGTTGAACTAAAAGAAGAAAATCAAATGATGTATCCAAATACATTCAACTGAAAGAAAAGTAACAATGTTTATTTATTATTACAACCCAAATGAGAGATTTTAAAAGTCTAAACCAAGTTCCAAACATCTAATACAATCAAATAAAATGTAAAAGACTTCCGAGCAGCACCGCATGCTTAATCCTCATAATAAATATCATCACCATCATAATAACATGCATCACGTTCTCGGGGTGGGAACAATATATAAAGGGTGAATACAAAAGCACTCAGTAAAGGATAGAAGTACCTTGTTTAACAATAGCAACAAAATAAGCAAGGTTATCAATCAACAATAACATCAGCATTACTTACTAACACGTATGTATAGTAACTCTCCCCTCTACTAGTCTAACCAGTATCCTCAATCAAACAAGAAATGAGTTGCACACAAGTCCAAGGACGCGTTCGCCTGGGGTCTGGGGGCGTTACATAACCCGTGCACATAAATGGTCAACGTAGCAACGTCGGAGCAATCAATCAACGAGGCCGCCGAGGGTTTTTTTTCGCCTCCCCTAATCTCTGTACCCATAGACCCTGAGGTCAGGAAATCCTTTGTATTAACTAAGGAAAAGTTATTGGAAAATATTTGTTCCACAACGATGTCACAACACATTCTTACATCATTGATCTTTATGAGACACATAAGAATCAATATATTTCACATCATAATCAATGATAAAAAAGATATATTGTGTATTTTGTTGTAACAATTTGGTGTGGCCCTATCAATATTCAAAGTTGTTAGATAATTAATCTTATTATCCTTATATTTCTTACTAGTGGAAATGCTCACGCCGTGCAAGGCACGGCGTACCCGTTAAAGGTGTAAACGTAGAAGTAGATGATATTTTTACATTCATAGAAATGATACAGTCATTGATTTTTGTTAATACAAACTCTTTTGGTTCAAAACATACATCAGTTTAGTTACCATAAGTTACAAAAGATAGTGGAATACAATCATTGCAAGCACCTATAGTTATGTATATTACTACAACATCACACTTTATCCATGATAAAAGATAATGGTGGTAATATACTAACTATATTTTCCCACTATAGCAAAGTTTGGGTTTTAAAAAGCATAGACTACAACCAAAACTGCATTTTAATACACAAACATACACCAATTCTTAATCGTTGAATAATTGAATATTTATTAATAAAATAATAAAGGAATTTCATTTTAAATAGGTATTACGTGAACATCTATAGAGGTCTGGTCTTTGACAACCTATCTATTGAATCATATACGTTTTATTTTTTACAACAATATTAAACTCGAAATCATATATTTATTAGGCTATGGTTTAGGCTCATTATTCTACTCGAATGTAATAAATACGATTTGGAGTATACTTATGAGTACAAATTTAATAAATATGATTTCGAGTGTAATAAATAATAGTATGACTCATAAAAAAAAACAACAGTATCACAATAGACACCAAAAACATATATATTCATGTGAAGCTTTGCATTTTACCTATATATATTGCTAGAGTTACTCAACTTAACAAAGTAAAAAAATTCACGTGGGCCGGAATATTTTTTTATAAGTAAAATGCAAAGTATTATATTTTTTAACGGGATCCATAAACTAAGTAGAATGTAAAGTATTACATTTTTTAACGGGATCCATAAACTCATTTAAGTAAATGTAGATCCACTGTTAAGGGTGATTTTATGTGATTTATACCGTTATATTTCGTAACGATTTCTCCCATAATCTGATAAATTGCATAGAAAAGTAAGTGCTTATTAGATTTATTGAGCAAACGAGTTTTAAATGTGTTTAAATGCAAAATCGAGATATTTACGTGATTTTATCGGTGTTTTATGTTTACTCGTATGATGTTACATTTTGCATGTTTCTATCATGTTGTTAGGTACGTTTTCATGATGAGTAAGGAGCTTAAACGATGATCACATGAAGATGGAAGAGTTGAAAGATGTTTAAGTGAAGAATCATTGAAGAAACCGGAACCAGGCACTTCATGGGGATTTTGTCCACACTTGTAGGCACTTTCAGGGAAAGTTGTCTTGATGAAAGTTGTAGAGGATTGAAATAGCTTTCCAACGCATGTTGAATCACCTCATTTGGAGCCCTAGAAGTGAAGTTATGAGCAAAATACTAGAGCAAGGTAGTGGACGGGCGTCCATAAAAGTGAATCGACGTCCGAATCGTATTTTACATTCGAGAGAGTTCAGACGCTGCGTTAACGAGCGGCGTTCATTCTCCGTTCATAGAGGCTGGACGAGCGTCCAAGATAGTGGACGGGCGTCCCACGGCACCGACTCAGCGAAACCGACCTAAAAATCTATAAATAGGCGCGATTTCCCAAACCCTAATCATACAATTTTCGAACCCTAAACCCTAGGGGCAGCTTGGCTGCGTTTTTCCTTCAGTTTTTCTCTAGTTTTATGCACTTAACTCTAGATTAGATTAGATAATTTCATGTACTTTTATTCATCAATTCGAGTTGCCAAGAAGATGCTAAGAGGCTAAACCTCTTTGAACAAGCGTTGTGAAGCCTTCCTTCAACCATTCGATTTTTTGATTCGTGATTAATCTGTGAGTATCTATTTCAAGTTCGTTTCTTTTATCATGTTTTGTATGTTTTATTGCATGTTTAATCGAAAGATGCTTGCTTTGATGATTGGTTATGTGATGAGAGTCATGTCAACCCTAGATCACCATGATAAAAGAATAGATCTTTGATCTAACTAAAACGAGAGTTATTAGATTGATTTTCTAGATTAGAAATTGAAAGATTTCACGCCTAGGTTAGAAAGACGTAATCTTTAACATCGAAAGATAAAAGATTAGAAAACGAACTCGTCTACGAGAGTAGGAGTTTATGCCTTTGATTAGGTGAATCACGACTTGAGTAGAGATCACGAATTAATCCGAGCTAGAGTTGAATGTTGATAGGATAGGTGGATCAATTGCTTGTTCGTTCGTTATACTTTGATTTAATCCTTAAAACTTGAATTGTTTAGCTTTAGTTTACTTTTCTGTACTTTAGTTTAGTTTAGATTTTATCGCTTTCAATCTTGCCTAGCATTGGAGCAATCCTCTGTCTAGTTACTTTTTCTGCATATTTGTTTAGGTTAGTTATTCGTTTAGGTTAGATTCGTGACATAGTTAGTTTAAAGCAAAAACTAGGATTCACATTCGTCAGTTCCCCGTAGGATCGACCCGGCATAGCCTCTAGACTACGATCCTTGCACTTGAGGTTAACCGGTTTATTACTTGTTGTTTTGTATTGATAAAATCCGGGACAAGTTTTTGGCGCCGTTGCCGGGGAACCGGACGGTTTTGCCTAGTTTTTGTTTTTTGTGTTAGTTCGGTTTTTTCTTTTTCGTTTTCTGCGTTTTAATCCCTGCTTTTAGGTCGATTCCTAGGAAGATTAACCTTTAAGTAGTTAGGATATTGGTGTTTTAGATTAGGGTTAAAGTTTCATTAGTGATTAGTTTTTTCTCCTGCTTTTCCTGCTCTGTTTTCTTTACTTTTCTCTGCTTCAAATCGTTTACATTTTTTTTTCGAAAATTTTGCATATGAACGAGCGTCCATACCTATGAACGCCCGTCCACCGTAAAAATTTCAACTCGTTTGTTTCGACCCCTCGAGGCGGCGTTCGGTTTTCGAGCGCCCGTCCACTTCAACCTCCAGCGACGCCCGTCCGGGACCTTGGGCGCCCGTCACATCCTCTGCTTCGATGTCTTTTTTAAGTAGGTAGGGTTTTGTTTCTATCCTTTCTAGTTTCCACGTTGATTCGGTGACATCTAAGGTTGAATCATCGACTCCACACCTTTCACGATCAAATTTTAGGATAAAAGGGTCCGTTTAGCACTTGATAGTATTTTGGCCATAACTTTCGGCTCGAGTGTCGGATTAGCGCGCAGGACCCCAATTCGGAAAGCCGTCCGACACCGTTTCGAGGTCAAAATTCACTGCTTTTCCTTCCATTTTGGGCTCGTAAGATTTCAACACGTTTTTGGTGTTTCCTGTTTTTCTGTTTTTTAAATTTTTCGTAGTTAAGTTTCGTAGTTTTTGATTCCTCTAGGTTTAGTTATCCTTTCCCTCTGTCTGATCTATCCTTTCGTCACTTTCTATCCTTTCTTGCTCAACACCTTGAGTTGGTGTTCGGTTTACGCAAACTCGTAGTCATAAGGGACCACTAATCTATTCCCCTGACCCCGAGCGGACCATAGTCCGACCCAATAGGCGGAGACTTCGTTTCGACGAAGGAAACGCTCTAGATCAAGAATTTGAGCAATATCTTTCGTGAGAAATCGAAAGAATAGTAATAATGGCGGCGGAAGATAGACGGACGTTGGCCGACTATGCCATGCCCGTCTGATCACCATCAACCCGGCTATCGCCATGCCTACCATTCTCGCCTCCAAACTTGAGCTTAAACCGGACTTATACAGATGATGCAAAGATGCATCAATTTTCCATGGTTTCCCATCCGAAAACCCCACACACTCACTTACACACATTCTTGCAAATATGCGGTACTACCCGTATCCAAGGTGTAAGTGAGGACGCCATCAAGCTTAAACTATTTCCATTTTCCTTACGGGGGAGGCACTCGAGTGGTATCACTCTCTCCCTCTCAATCCATCACTACGTGGGGCGGAGCTCGAGAAGGAATTTCTAAGTCAATACTTTCCTCCTTCAAAAAATTTCATTGTTATCTGAACGAAATCTTCACATTCCGTCACCGGAAAATGAATCATTCTTTGAGGCGTGGAAAGGTTTAAGTCTCTCCTGCGAAAGTGTCCCCATCATGGCTTGCCAAAGCAAAGGCAAGTCCATACTTTCAAATGGATTGACCGAGCTCACCAAGGGCATGGTCAATAGTTCCTCCAGTGGGGCATTTCTCAAGAAAACACTGATGAGGGGTGGGCGTTGTTCGAGGACATTGCCAAATATAACTCGCGCCTCTTATCAAGCCATCCAAGCACCTCCTCCCCTCCCAAGGTCGAAGAGGTGACTATGCAAGTCTTGTTGCCATACCAAAAGCGGATGGCACCTTCTCAACCGACAACCTCTCACACCGCCCCTACCCGAGTTATCGTGCTCCTTCACTTTCACGTAACTCTCAAGTTATGTATTGTGAAGCATCTTTGTCGCCGACCGCCATATGACCGCCAATGTCAATTTTCTTCCCCCTCTGCTCAGCAAGTCAATGCTGTTCATGACTATGGACAGCATAATCCAATCACATGCCAAGTATGTGACAGCATGGGGCATACTGCTCGCTTCTGTCCCATGATTGGGCAGAATGCGGAAGTCAATGCTTTCTCTGGCCAGACAAATCAGAGATTCAATAACCACCCTCTGGCGTAGCAGCTTTCCAAAACCAAGGGTTTAATCAATCTTCGGGATTTAATCCTAATTCGAACTTCAATAGCAACCCTGGTTATAATCAGAACCCAAGCTATAATTCTTCCAATCCACAGCAAAGGTTCAATCAGAATTGGCCAGCCAATTCTAATTCTGCATTCCAAAGTCGGCCAAGCCAGCCATTTCCCCAGAACTTTCAAAACTCTCAAGGCACCTCCCACCAGGACGATATAAAAGCCGAATGGAGTTCATTTCGGGAGGAGCAAAGCGGGGCGATGAAAAGCCTTGAGAGGCAAATCGGGCAATTGGTGAGCGCTTAGCCTCTGAGACCGTCAGGCGGCTTGCCCACTTCACGGAAAAGAATCCAAGAGGCGGTCAAGTCGCTCAAGCCGATTTAAGCAACGAACCAATGCACCGACCTCGTGCCAATAATGCAATACGGTAAAGAGGAGGCCAGTGCGATGAACTTAAGAAGTGGTTCTCAAGTTGGTGGTCCCCCTGGCTTCCAGGGAAACCACTAGCCCCTCCTGCCGCTGATAAGGCAGGAGGGGAAATTGAGCAACCATCATCCCCTCGGCTGCAGAAGGCAAATCAGGTGGCTGATCCCCTGATAGAAGAAAGAGTTGAGATTCCTCAAGTGGCTGATCCCTTGAGGAATAAAGAATCAATTGGAAGTCCTCAGGTGGCTGATCCCCTGAGGAAAGATGAGTTAAATGATAGTCGTGGGTGATCCTCGACTAACAAAAAAATGAAAAGACGGTTCGGTGGAAAGATTTGGAAGACAAGGCCGTTAGTTCGTCCTCGAAGAAAGTATTTTCCGAGGATGATTTGAAAAAGCTTCCTTTCCACCTAGAAAGAGCAACATCACGTTAAGCGAAGATAAGAAGTACGAAAGGTGCTTAAATTGTTGAAAAATACTCGTAAATCTGCCATTATCCGAGGTCTTGGTTGAGATGCCTAAGTATACAAAGTTCATCAAGGATGTTGTATCTTCCAAGAAGAAGTTAGCAGGAATGGATCAAGCAGTTGGTAAGGAGTGTTCTCTGGTTAATTATGAAAGCTTACCAATCAAGAGAAGCGACCCAGAAAATTTGTGCTCACATTGCGGATGGGGGATTAGTCTTCCCAAATTCCTTATGTGACTGGTGCATCTATCGACCTTGATGCCATTATCTATTTGCAAGCAAATGGGTTTACAAAGTCTTCTAGAACCCACTACCATGAACTTGCGGTTCGATAGATCTTCAAAGAAAGCCTCGGGGATCCTAAAGGACGTATTGGTTCAAGTTGGTAGGTTTACCTTTCCCGTTGACTGGTATGTCTTAGATATGGAGAAAATGAAAACGTCCCTCCGATTCTTGGAAGACCTTTCCTATCTACAAACTAGAGCCCTCATCGATTGTGATGGTGGGAAAGTAACTATCCGAGTTGGTGACCAAGAGGTGAGCTATAGTGTTTCTAAATCTATTCAAGTACCCTCCGGTTCTCCAACCGGTCGTTCCATTGAGGAGACGTCTGATGACTTCAATGACTTCATGGATAAGCAAGTCTTGGCCGTAGAAGCGCAATATGAGCGATTGATTGATAATCCCGAATAATCATGGTGTGGTCAATCTGACCAGCTTAGCGCTTGATTTTGAGGATGAGCTAATAGAAGAAGCCTTGGCAAGAGGGACCACTAAGTAAGCTCAAATGATGTTGAGTTGAAGAGTGGTGATCTTAAATCAAGTCTGAGGAACCCCAGTAGACTTGGTTCAAGCCGTTGCCTAAAACATCTTAAGTATGTATTTACGAGAGAAGGTGACAAGCTTCCTTTGATCATCTCTCGCCAAGCTATCTCGTATAGAGGAGCTTAAATTGTTAAACGCCTTGCGCAAAAATGCAAAAGCCTTTGGTTGGCGGTGGGAGATATCCGAGGGATATCTCCCGACATCTGTATGCACAAAATCAAGACTGAGGAGGGTGCAAAACGAGTTAGACAGCCTCAGAGAAGACTCAACCCTCACATGCAAGAGGTAGTCAAGAAGGAAATCATTAAGCTTCTAGATATGGGTATCATATACGCCATTGCTGATAGTGAGTGGGTGTCCCCGACTCAAGTAGTTCCCAAGAAAGGTGGAATTACTATTGAGAAGAATGAGAAGGGAGAGGAGATAGCATTGAGGCTAGTTACAGCTATAGAGTCCAGTATTGACTACGAAAACTCAATGAGGTCACAATGAAAGATCATTTCCCACTTCCATTCATTGATCAAATGCTTGAGCGTCTAGCAGGGCACGCATTCTACTGCTTCCTGGATGGATATTCAGGATACTTCCAGATACCCATCGATCCTGTTGACCAAGAGAAGACCACTTTCACTTGCCCTTATGGTACATTCGCCCTCAAAGCGGATGCCGTTTGTCTCTCAGTAATGCCCCACCACCTTTCAAAGGTGTATGATGGCAATCTTTGACGGGCTAGTTGAAAAGTGCATGGAGATTTTTATGGATGATTTCTGGTCTTTGGTCAATCCTTCGATGATTGCCTCAATAATCTTGATCAGTGTTATCTAGATGTGTGGAAAAGAACTTAGTGCTTAATTGGGAAAAATGCCATTTCATGGTAGATGAAGGCATAGTCCTTGGCCACAAAGTGTCACCAAAGGTATAAAGTAGATAGGGCCAAGGTTGAAGCTATTGAGAAGATGAGTTGTCCTAAGAATGTTCGGGAGGTCCGAGGTTTTCTCGGACATGTCGGCTTCTATAGGAGGTTCATCCAGACTTTTCAAAGATTGCCAAGCCCCTGCCTACTTTACTCAAAGAAGACGTTACTTTTGATTTTGATGAGAATTGCAAGCGCGCGTTTGAGGAGCTTAAGAGTAGACTGACCTCTGCTCCAATTCTTATATCGCCAGACTGGAACCTACCCTTTGAGCTTATGTGTGATGCATCCAACTATCTCACAGTGCGATCTTAGGCAAAAGCTTAATGGAAAGTTCCAGCCTATCTATTATGCCAGTCACACACTGAGTCCTTCTCAAGTTAACTACACGACAACTGAAAAGGAACTATTAGCCGTAGTCTTTGCTATGGATAAGTTTCGTAGTTACTTGCTGGGTGCTCAAGTGATTGTGTGGACTGACCACGCTGCTTTGCGATATCTCATGACCAAAAGGAAGCTAAACCGCGCTTCTTCGCGTTGGATACTTGAACCTCCAAGAGTTTGACGCTCAAATCAAAGATAAGAAGGGCGTTGAGAAGAACGTAGTGGCGGATCATGTGTCTAGGGTGTTAAGTGAGGAAAAGGATGAACCAGATGATATAGATCTTTACTTTCCTCTAGAAAACATCATGTTGATAGACGGTTGTCCTCCCGATGTTCCATGGTATTCCTCCATTGTAAACTACCTTCATGCCCGTTATCTCGATCCTCGAAATGTCTTATCAAGAGAAGAAGAAGTTCTTCTCGACGATATGAAATATTTCGTTTGGGATGAACCTTATCTTTTCAAGATCTGTAAAGATGGTTTGCTTAGGAGATGTGTTCCAGAATCCGAGCAACGTGATATAATCGAGCAATGCCATAGTGGACCCACAGGTGGTCACTTTGGTCCTTGGAAAACGGTTGCGAAGATCTTCCAGTCCGGTTTCTATTGGCCCACGATCTTTAAGGACGCAGAAGCTTTCTGCAAAGCTTGTGATCGTTGCCAAAGAACCGGAGCTTTGACAAGGCGTTTTGACATGCCTTTGAAACCCATCTTAGAGTGCGAAGTCTTTGATGTATGGGGCATCGATTTTATGGGACCTTTCCCATCATCGTGTGGCAACAAATACATCTTAGTTTGCGTCGATTATGTTTCGAAATGGGTGGAGGCAATTGCCACTCCTCACAATGATCATAAAACGGTCATGAAATTTCTGAAGAAGAACATCTTTGTGAGGTTTGGATGTCCACGTGCCTTGATCGGTGATGAAGGGACACACTTCGCAACCGACCTTTGGAAAAAGTCTCGATAAGTATGGTGTTCGCCATAAAAAGCGGCACACCATATCATCCGATGACTAGTGGTCGTGCGAGTTGGCGAAGCAACCGTGAGTCTTAAGCAAATCTGGAGAAGACGGTGAATAGTCATAGAAAAGACCGAGTTCGAAGTTGGACGATGTACTTTGGGCATATAGGATCGCCTATAAGACCCCTATGGGTACATCGCCATATCAAATGGTTTACGGTAAGCCATGCCATCTCGCCAATCGAGTTAGAGCACGCAGGCGTATTGGGCTACGAAGTTTTGAACTTCGATTCCCAATCCTGTGGGAAACATCGATTGCAGCAGTTGCATGAGCTGGATGAATTTAGACTCCAGGCTTATGAAAGCGCCAGGATTAGTAAAGAGAAGATGAAACTCCTCCATGACGCCAAGATAAAGAAGAGAGAATTCCAGGTCGGCGAGCAAGTTCTCTTATACAATTCTAGGTTACATTTGTTTCCTGGGAAGTTGAGAACACGTTGGTCTGGTCTATTTGAGATTCTCCAAATCATTCCTGGAGGCGTTCTAGAGCTGCGCGGTTATGGCGATCAACCGTTCCGAGTGAATGGTCAACGATGCAAGCATTACATTGGTGAACCCAAGGTAAAGCCTTTGACTGTTCGATTTCTCGATATCCTCGGGTGTAGCGCCTTAAAGTCGGCGAGTCCGACGAAGTTTTCGCCGACTTGTTTTCTCGAGGATGACGGTTGTGATCAATCTGAGGAGGTTCTAGCCGGTAGTTGGGATATGGAAGAGTATTGGAAGGGCGCGCCAACGCAGATGTCATCAAACGCCTTAAGACGAAGAGGTCAACCATGGGAAGTTTAAACGTATTTGGAAAGCTATAAAGGATTTAACCCCATGTGTTAAGTCTCGCTTTCGCGCCACACTCATCACCAAAGCTTAAACGAGGTAGTGGGTGGCGAGAAAGGTTAAATGGCCTGATCCAGTGAGCTTACAATGTGTCGAGCTAACGACAATAACCATTAAGCGCTACTGTGAGGCATCCTAGATATCCCTTATTATATTAGTTTCTTTCTTTAGTTATTTTTCCTTGTTCTAGTTGTTTTAGTCTTATTCGGATTGTGTTGTTTTTGTCATCACCGTCCTAGGCTTATAAAGGGTCGAAGTGTTGTTTTGCTTACGATTTCCTCTTATCTTTATCTCTATCACTTTTATGCGATATGATATAATCCCTTGTATCCCCGAGGTATTTCTTTGTTTTTCAAGTGTGCGTGATATTTTCGATAGCGATTGTGAGCTTTAGACGATTTCGCTTTTCCGGTGGATGGTCCACAGTCTACTGATTTCCTCAGGCATTTCTGGACCATGGCCACTTCTAGATTTGCCACTTTCGAACTACAATCAGCTAAGTACTTTCTTTCTTTTTTTTAATTCTGCACACCATGAGGACATGTTGTCATTTAAGTGTGGGGGAGGGGATAAGTCGATATGTGTCTATACATTTGCTTATATGATGTTATTTCTATGCTAAAATGGGCTAAATTTTCAAATTTTCAAAATTTGTGTTTTGT
The DNA here is from genome assembly GCA_026214975.1 of Gentiana macrophylla. Classification (NCBI taxonomy): domain Eukaryota; kingdom Viridiplantae; phylum Streptophyta; class Magnoliopsida; order Gentianales; family Gentianaceae; genus Gentiana; species Gentiana macrophylla. The sequence continues at coordinate 89,292,561 of CM047815.1, forward strand.
CTCGAGTGAGCAATGCATGTTTTGTTCGGTTTGTTATATTCATCGATGCTTTATGTCATATGTTTGATAAGTTAGTTGTTTCACCTGATTTATTTTTCACGTGCCATAGTGAATGAAGAGCTATTTTTATAAGGTTATACCCCGCTTTTGGATTAGTAGTTTTTGATTTTCTTATAAGTCATGTACTTAGTGCTACGTATATATCGTGAGATTTATGGTAGTTTGTATTTAGTTCCGTAGTATGAGGTACTGTGAATATCTAGAAGTTTGAATGTGATAAGTAATACGTAGCTAATGTCATTTGAAAAAGTTGAGTTAATAATGAAATCAATAGTGTGTGTCGGAAGTCGGTCGATGATTTGAGTGCGGTAAGGCATTATCTCGAAATGTTTTATTCCACTATGATGACCAAAAGCTCACGACATAATCGAGTAAGAAGTCGCTTTATGATTTGAGTAAGGTAGGGTATACCACGATGTCCTATTCTCGCTATGACGGGCAATAGCTCATTCGATGTGTGTTTAAATGTGAAGTAATTAAATCAACTTGAAATTGGTTATGAAATGAATATAAGACTTAGTCTTTCGTTAATCTTATCCCCAAAGATAAACCTGATAGATATGTTGTAGGGATTATCCTCTCGAGTATTTCGTAAAGGCCCTAGATATATTCGATCATTTTTTCGGATATGTCACGCTTGTAGGGTGCATCTTATGAGTGTCATTTATTGCTAGTCTACGATGGGGTATTAGCTAGTTTTACTTTGAGTTCCTCAAGTTTGGATTTAGTGGAAGTTTTCTATGGCTATGCACACACACGATGGTGAACTTCTAAGTTATTGAATATATGTTATATTTGTTGAGATGTCTATACTATCTCGAGCTTGATTTTGTTTTGTTTTGCTCGGGACGAGCAAGGTTTAAGTGTGGGGGAGTTGTTAAGGGTGATTTTATGTGATTTATACCGTTATATTTCGTAACGATTTCTCCCATAATCTGATAAATTGCATAGAAAAGTAAGTGCTTATTAGATTTATTGAGCAAACGAGTTTTAAATGTGTTTAAATGCAAAATCGAGATATTTACGTGATTTTATCGGTGTTTTATGTTTACTCGTATGATGTTACATTTTGCATGTTTCTATCATGTTGTTAGGTACGTTTTCATGATGATTAAGGAGCTTAAACGATGATCACATGAAGATGGAAGAGTTGAAAGATGTTTAAGTGAAGAATCATTGAAGAAACCGGAACCAGGCACTTCATGGGGATTTTGTCCACACTTGTAGGCACTTTCAGGAAAGTTGTCTTGATGAAAGTTGTAGAGGATTGAAATAGCTTTCCAACGCATGTTGAATCACCTCATTTGGAGCCCTAGAAGTGAAGTTATGAGCAAAATACTAGAGCAAGGTAGTGGACGGGCGTCCATAAAAGTGAACTGGCGTCCAGAATCGTATTTTACATTCAGAGAGTTCAGACGCGTTCTGAACGAGCGTTCATTCTCCGTTCATAGAGGCTGGACGAGCGTCCAAGATAGTGGACGGGCGTCCACGGCACCGACTCAGCGAAACCGACCTAAAAATCTATAAATAGGCGCGAGTTCCCAAACCCTAATCATACAATTTTCGAACCCTAAACCCTAGGGGCAGCTTGGCTGCGTTTTTCCTTCAGTTTTTCTCTAGTTTTATGCACTTAACTCTAGATTAGATTAGATAATTTCATGTACTTTTATTCATCAATTCGAGTTGCCAAGAAGATGCTAAGAGGCTAAACCCTCTTTGAACAAGCGTTGTGAAGCCTTCCTTCAACCATTCAGTTTTGATTCGTGATTAATCTGTGAGTATCTATTTCAAGTTCGTTTCTTTTATCATGTTTTTGTTAGGTGTGATGCCCGAAAGACAATTTTGTAATTGTTTTATTTAATAAATGAAATGATATTGTTATTCATATTTATTATTCTCATAATCACCGATGTGACAATAGTATTTACACTACAGAAAACCCTAAAGTATATCGTTTATGTAATCACTTAACTCAGTGTATGGTATATACACGGGAGGATTGAGTTAGTGAAGATGTACTTAAAATACAATTAGCCCGTAGTGATGTTAATCGAGAGTATCGGGTCTCTCCTTTAACGTGCTATTAATGCGCCCCCGAACACAATAGTGTGATCGCCTTATCCGGACTTTCGTTAAGAGAACCTAATGGGCATTTATATATGACATGTATATATCATATAGTATTGGACCGATTTGATTAGAGTTCACGATATAATAATTCCGTAATTGAGAATTCTTATCGAATCAATGGATGATCATATTTATGGATATATCTTAATCTGAGGTGATCACAATCAACCGCTTGAATCGATGATGAAGTTTGACTTGACGGTTAAGGATTACACCGAGTCTGCGGGTCCGAATTACCCCATCTTGGCATTGTACTTTGGATTGAGTGAGTAGTCCGTGTTATCACAGATACGAGAATCCATTCCTTCCATTTCGGAAGTAGAAAGACGCCTCCTTATTTGTTAATCCTAGAAACCGATCGATCCATGGAGTTCATATTACACCGATTAGCTACCAAAGGTGAGTTGTATGAATTAATTGATCACTAGGGGTTAATGGTAAATAAGGATAAGAGGTTCTAGAAAGGGTTAACGGTAACTTCCGATTTAGAATGAATAAATTGCGGAGGATTAATCCATATGTAATGATTATATCAATGGACGCTTATTATTATTCTCGTGAGAGATAAATATAATCTTATAATCGGAGGAGTGCGAATAACGGATTATGGTGGCATATTCCTGTGATTGATTTATCGAATATAATTATTCTATAATTATTTATTTGATTTATCGGAGCCGCTGATTATTAGTCCATGGTCCCCGACGTGCCTCCTAATATAGCATAGCTATTCTCGGCGCGTCGAATCCCAATAATATTAATTTAGTTCTTGTTGGACTTTATTAAAACGATATGTGAATTAATTGTTTAGTGGACTATTAAATTAGTTGGGCTAAATAATTAAATATGTGGAAAAGACATTTTTCATAATCTTGGCCCAAATAGGTGTGTTAGTCGAAAATCATAGTGACTAGGTCACAAATGATGAATTTCGCCATAAGCATGCTTAGTCAACAAGAATTAGTTTTTTGATTAATAAGATGTGCATAAAATATTTATTGGATAAATATTTATGGAAAGAAATAAAGATAAATATTATTCTAGATTTGTTCTAGAATATTATGGGATTATCTTTTATTTAATGGGATTATTATAATTGATTTTGTATTAATTATTAAATCCTTGAGGCTAAGTTTTACTCTCCTATATAAAGAGAGTTCTCCTGCCTTAACACCCACAATAAAATTTCGACTTCCATCTCTTAGAGAGAGGAAGGAAATTTCGGCCAAGGGTAGTTGAGGGAAGATCTTGGAGATTTTTCCGGGTAGCATATCGGAAGGATTCGAGACGAGGATTTCCTTCCACCGGGAGTTGCTTGGATCACACGTACGGAAGATTGTCACGGATTTTATCAACACAAAATAAACAAGTAATAATCCGGTTAACCTCAAGTATAAGGATCGTAGTAATAGCGGTTAATGCCGGGTCGATCTTACGGGAACTAAACGATTGTGACTTCTAGTTTTTATCTAACTAACCTATGTCACGATTACTAAGCTAAATAACGGATAAAACTAAACGAATACTGAAAATTAAACTTAATCAAACGTAAAACCGACGTAAGAGATGATCTAAAGCCGTGAAAGATACGGGTCATGAACCAATTTAAACTAACTAATCTAAGATGTAGATAAAAGTAACTAACTAGACAAATTCAAGCTTTTAAGGATTTAAATCAAATTTATAACGAGCAAACGAGGATTGATCCACCTATCCAACAAGCATTGATTCCTATCTCGATTATATTGCGCTTTTATTCAGTTGTGATTCACCTCACCTAAACATGAACCCTAATTCCTTAGAAAGTTCATCTATCAATCTACTATCTTCCGATGTACGATTAACGCGTTTAATAACCGAAGGTGCAAACTTTGTGTTTATAATCTAGTAATCGCACCTATTAACTTCCGTTATGATAGATTCGAGTTACTATTCTTATTCATGGTGATCTAGGGTTTATTAAGACTTCCATCAACAATAAACAATCAACACATGCATATCTTCCGATATAAAAGCAAATTAAACATGAATAAGAAACAACCTTTATTAAAAACTCACAAAGATAATCGAAGAAAGCGAAATCAACAATTGTTGGACGGCTTCACAATACTCGCTTGATGAAGCTTTTAGCCTCTGAACATCCTCAAGAACTCAAATTTGCGTAAATAAAGCATAAAAAGTAACTAGTGTTTAATCTAAACTAAGAGCATAAAAATAGGAATAAAAGATGAAAACGCAGCCTAAAGCCGCCTTAGGTTTGTGGTTTTGAATAATGTGTGTATGATCCTCTTTTGTGGAGAAAATAAATGACTATATATAGATTTTAAAGTCGGTTCTCGCTTAAGTCGCCACCGGACGCCTGCCTCAAACCTTGAACGCCCGCCCACTATTCAATAAAACTTTGAATCGGGCCGAAGTCATGACTGTGACGCCGCCCAGACGGCGCCCACTCAAATGGCCCAAACTTCCTCGAATCAAAGATGACATCCTGGACGCTCGTTCAATTACATCAGACGCCCGTCCACTGGACGGAGATTCTGGACGCCAGTTTGATATGATCGATTTTGATTTATTTATCTTTATCTCTTCTATCTCTATCCCACTTCTTCATTATCTCTTTTATCATCAAATTAGCTCGAACTTAATCAACCTTTGATCATCTTTTGAGCCTCAAACATGTATCTATAACACATAAAAACATCGCAAAATGTAATAATGCTCAAATAACCATAAAATCACAATTAAAACGCCAAAATTAACCAAGTTTGCGATTAACTCATTTAAAATCTCATTTGCTCAATATATCCATTAAACCTCGCTTTCTTATGCAATTTAGTACAAATACGGGAAAAATATCATAGAATATAGCGTTATAAACCGTATAAATTCACCCTTAACAACTCCCCACACTTAAGCTTTTGCTCGTCCCGAGCAAAACAAAACAAAAGTTAGGCTCGAGAGAAAAACAGCATCTAAACGTGCATAACACATATCCAATAAATCGAAGTTCACCCTCAGCGCGTGTGCATAGCCATAATAAACTTCCACTATATCCAAACTCGAGAAACTCAAAGCAAAACTAGCTAATACCCCTTGTAGACTAGTAATAAAGGACACTCATAAGATGCACCCTACAAACGTGATATATCCCGAAAAGAATGATCGAATATATCTAGGGCCTTTCTCAAATACTCAGAGGATAATCCCTACAACATATCTCATCGGCTTTATACTGGGATAAGACAGACGATAACTTAGTCTTATATACATTTCATAACACTTTATCGCTTGATTTAACTTTTCACTTAAAACACACATCGAATGAGCTCTTGCCCATTCATAGCGTAATAGGACATTTCGAGATAATACCCTACCTTACTCCAATCATAAGGCAGCTTTTTTCCTCGATCGCCGTGAGCTTTTAGTCATCATAGTGGTATAGACATACGTGGTATACCCTATCTCACTCAAATCATCGACTAGCTTTCACACACCCAATAATTCTTCATATTAATTCAACTTTTCCACTTTGACAATAAGTTACGTGTTACTTATCACATTCAAACCTTAGATATTCACAAGATATCATACTCCGGATCTAAATACAAACTATCATAAATCTCACGATATATACGTGTAGCACTAAGCACATGACTTACGAGAAAATCAAAACCACTAATCCAAAAGGGGTATAACTTTATAAATTAGCTCATCATTCACTATGGCTCGTGAAAAATAAAGTCGTGAAACATCTAACTTACCAAATATATGATACATTTAATCGAATCGCCTACTCGACAAAACAAAACGATAAAGGTCGGAAAATTTCAAAAATTTTAGCTCATTTGCATAGAAACATTACGAATTAAACAAATGTGTAGATACATATCAAACATTCCTCCCCACACTTAAAAATCAACATGTCCTCATGTTGTGTAAAACGAAAGAAAAGGAAAAGACTTAGCCGATTTAAATCGAAACTCGAATCGTTGGTCGCCGGAGCCTTCATAATGATATCAAGAATGCGTAACTGCACAATGTAGATACCGCACATCTTAGACAACATGGAACCATCTCGGGAAAACGGGAGTCATACCAACATGAAAAGAGAATCAAAATAAAGGTAAAGCAAAGAGAGAGCACACAATACATTCGTAAAGTTGAAACACGCTTGAAATGAAAGTACGCGTGCCTTATGGCTTACAAGATCCATCGAAAATAAATAGTTGCAATATCAAAATTACAATGAACCTGATAAGTAAAAAAAAAATGTCAATACAAAACAACTAACGTGAAAATAGACAAATAAGATCAAGGTTGGCTCGGCGCCGCAGAATCATCATCACCGGAGGATCGTAGGAGGGTCCGTAGGTGGTGCCAGTAGCCCTAGCCGCCGAGTCAGCCGCTCATCATCGAAGATGACTCGTAGTCGTGGTAGAGCATCCGCAATGACCTCGCTCAATCTCATCAAGAAAAAGATAACCAACGGAGCTCGGATTGAAGATTCGCTCATCCTCGGCCGCCGCCCTCACAGATGCAATCAAGAATCGCCAAAATGTTGTTCTGCGTATCCCGAATATCGCCGAGCCATTCCCGAAACTATTGGCCATGCTTAACCGCATCCCGACAAATGGAGAGATAAAGGAAGTGGAGGATGCACGAGGCGCTGCCGATGAACCAGGCTCGAGGTGCCTCCGCTCGTAATGTCCCGAGGGCTTACTCTTTTCCCTTTGTATAGCTCTGGGTTCTTCGGTTTATGATCCGCCCCAAACTCGTGCACACCGGCATCGAGACACAAACTGTGGATCAAGTGAGGACGATCAAGCTCCGTGTATAAACCTTCCGATTGATCGAGATCTCGCCATACAATGCCTGGCCCCACATCCACATTCAAGCCAAATGTCAACGCATACAACATGCCCAGTCACCTATATGAAAATGTGTCAAGTTGTTCTTAGGCAACAACCGACTCAATGAATCGACACTCGACCTTCCAATCCTCCGCCCAGTGTCGTGGTAACCAACTCCTTCCGGTCTCCTCCCGGTCTCAACGCCCAGTGCCACATCCGGGCAAACTCTCAATCTTAACTCCTCCAAAGGATCCCGCCCCAAACTCGCCTATGCACAATCTCCTCCTTATACTCCCGACCCTCGAAAGCCGCTAAGTTGTATTTCGATTAATCACCTCCGTGTAAAGGGAACTTCCACCCTCGAACCACGACTACCTTTGTCCCCAAGTCGGTTTCCAACAGCTTGCATAAAATTCCCGAACTAGGAGCTATTCACCGGGTAGTCGGGATTGTCATCAAGGCTTCCCACTTCCTATCCTTAAGCAACTTAACGAACCCCGGATCGACCTTCGCCTCCAAAATAGCCCCTCTCAACCAACATGTTTCTTGAAAAGTAGTGTTGAGTATAAACTTCATGGGCTCTGTGGTTCACTTAATCGACGAGGCAAGGCATCGGGCAACGGTTTTAGATTTCTTTCTGTGAGGGCCGCCCTAGGTACAACTCGGTTCCTCCTCCCGGTAGCATCGATAGCTTCTCACTTTTCTAGACGAACCTCCACCTCTCTCGAACTCTCAGGCATCCGTACTAAAGGCACATCATCATCGGTCTCAGATTCCGAGGTTGGCTCATCTCTTAAGGTTGCCCTAGTTTGGGTGGCTCTGTGGGGTTGCTCACGAATACTCACACCCCGGTTAGGATCAACTAAGGTAGGGTCAATTTCTTTACGCTTTTTCCCGCCTCCCGGCCACTTCCTTACCATGCCTCTTCACGATCGCTTTCTTATGAACCATTTCCACGCCTAGTCTAAACCAAACAATCCTAATGTGCACAAAGATACCCGCTTAACATCCAAAGCGGATTTCAAAACAACCAAACCACAACCCACCACCAAAACCATCACCAAACAATCCATTCATCACCCACCACAACACCACATCACCAAAACAGAGCAGTAAAGAAACACCAAAACCGTAAAAACAAATTAAGGCGACATTCAAGAAAACGAGCCGACCCAAAGATCGAACTCACAAAAACGTGAATGAAATCTAGAAAAGTTGTTACTAACTTACCGAGTAGGTGAGTAGATGTTGATTCAGTGAAAACGAGTCCAAACAACACAAGAATGACTCTCCAAAATCAAATTTTTCTTCCAAAAAGTCGGATCGCAATGGGCTCTGATTCTTCAAAAATATTGTGTGTTGGGGATTTGGTTATGAAAATCAAAGAGAGGATATCAAGGGCGGCCTCAGAGCACTTTGAATCGCCAAAAACGGTGTAGAATCGATTTTTTAGGGCAAAAGGAGGGGAGAGAAACCGCTTTGATTTTTGAAATTCTGAAAAGTGAGGGTTCACTCGATGAAGGGGGTATATATAGACAGAGGTTGGACGCTGCCCAACTCAAAGTGACGGGGCGCCCACCGGAAAGACGGATGAACCGGACGGGCGCCCAGCTTTATTAGACGCCGCCCAAGAGTTTAAATCACATACAGATTGGAGGAATAAATCGTGACGGGCGCCCAGGCTTAGTGGACGCCGCCCTAAAATTGGTCAAGGCGACGGGCGCCCAGTAGTTCTGACGGGCGCCCAAGCAGCTTTAAGTGCAAAAATTATAAAATTTCCATACAAATCAAATGCAAAATTTGCCCTTCTTATTAAACTTATATTAAACTTCAAAAATACAAATAAAAATCAAATGAAGTACATAAAATTACTAGAAAATAAATAAAAATGTATGGAAAAGTGGGTTGCCTCCCACTCATTTTGTTTTACGCCGCTTGCTCGACTAAACATCCTAAGAACGCTTAGTCATCATAAATGTCCGACCAATCGATCACTCGAATGAGACGGCGGAGCATGTCAATCGCCGAGGGAAGTCATACTCATCTTGTAAACCCCAGCCTCACCAATACATCAACACCTCGAAGTGCTCACTTTGCAAAGACTAGCGCTAAATCACAAGATCGGATCATTGAGGATGGTGTAAGGACGCCCTAGAGCCGCCTCAGAACTCCTCAAGAGAGTAAAGTCTCCACCTCCCAACAACGGGGAACAATGAGAACATAGGTGACCGCCTTGACGCGGGTACTAATGTCAAAATCTACGCAAAACGATGGTTCCTCCCGGTCCGTCATCTACAAAGAATGAGTGGGATCCTCCTAAGGAAAGGTAACTCCTCCGGCCGAACACCGAAATCCATATCTAGAAAGCACAACTAATCGATGTATAAAACAAAACTTAATAAGGCTAAAATCGAATAAACTAAACTTAAATACTAATACTATCAAAGCATAAAACAAAACAACTAAAAGAACGATATCTAGGTTGCCCCCTAGTGGCGCTTTTGGTTAATGTCATTAGCTCGACACATTGTAAGCTCACCGATCAAAGCATTTAACCTTTCGCCACCACTACCTCGCTTAAGCTCGATTAGTAGTGTGGTCGCAGAAACAAGATCTCACACACGGGTGAAATCTTTGAAAGCTCTCCAAACCTTCTTAAGTTTCCCCATGGTTGTGTTCTTTCTCCTCCGACTCCTCCGATGACGCTTAAAGTTGTCGCCCCTCTCAAACTCTTCCATATCAAAGACTACCTGCTAGAACTTCTTCAGCGGATCACTACCGCCATCCTCGGAGAACAAGTCGGGTGATAACTCGCCAAATTCTTCGACCGAGTAACACCACATCCGAGAATATCGAGAAATTTAACAATCAAAGATGTCTCTTTGGGTTCACCAATATAGTGTTTGCACCTCCGACCGTTGACTCAAACGGTTCACCACTATAACCACGGTTCTAGAACGCCTCCCGGAATGATTTGGAGAATTCTCGAAAGGGCCGGACCAACGTGTCCTTAACTTTCCAGAAAACAGATGTAACCTAGAATTATATAGAAGAACTTGTTCGCCGACATGAAATTCTCTTTTCTTAATCTTAGCATCGTGGAGTAGCTTCATCTTATCTTTACTAACCCTGCACTTTCATAGGCCTGGAGTCCGACTGCCCAAATCATGTAATCGCCCAGTAGTCGATGCTTCCCACAAGATTGGGAATCAAAGTTCGTAAACTTTGTAGCCCAATAAGCTCTATGCTCTAACTCGACAGCAGATGACATGGTTTCCGTAGACCATTTGATATGGTGATGTACCCACTGGGGTCTTATAGGCGCTTGATATGCCCACAAAGACATCATCCAACTTTAGACTCAGCTTTTCCTATGATCATAATGCCTTTCCAGATCTTCTTAATGCTCAAGTTGCTCTTTCAACCCGACCACTAGTCATAGGATGGTACGGTGTGCCAATTTTATGCCGACACCATATTTTTCGAGAACTTTCTCTGGGGTCGGTTATGTAAATGCGCCCCTTCATCACCGATCAAGGCACGTGGACATCCAAACCTCACGAAAATATTCTTCTTTAGAAATTTCATCACCGCCTTATGATCATTGTGAGGAGTGGCTTGGGCCTCCACCCATTTAGACACGTAATCCACGCAGACTAAGATGTATTTATTACCGCAGGATGACGGGAATGGTCCCATAAAATCGATACCCCATACATCAAAGACTTCGCATTCGAGGATGGGTTTTAAAGGCATGTCAAAACGCTTTGTCGTGAGTACCGGTTCTTTGGCACCTATCACAAGCTTTACGAAAGCTTCCGTGATCTTTAAAGATCGAGGCCAATAGAAACCGGATTGAAATATCTTAGCAACGGTTTTCCACGGACCAAAGTGTCCTCCTCGTGGGTCCACCGTGGCACCGCTTCAATGACGCCACGCTGCTCGATTCGAATACATCTCCTAAGCAAACCATCTTTACAGATCTTGAAAAGATAAGGTTCATCCCAAACGAAATATTTTAAATCCGAGAAGAACTTTTTCTTCTCCGATAAGACATCTCTCGATCGAGATAACGGCCATGAAGGTAGTTTACAATGGAAGAATACCATGGAACATCGTGGAGCGCCATCGATCAACATGATGTTTTCTAGAGGAAAGTAAAGATCTATATCATCCGGTTCATTCTTTTCCTCATTTAACATCCTAGACACATGATCCGCTACTACATTCTCAACGCCTCTTTTGTCCTTAATTTGAACGCCAAACTCTTGTAGGTCAATATCCAACGAGTAAGCGCGGTTTAGCCTCTTTCTTAGTCATCGTAACGCAAGCGCGCCGTGATCACCACACGATCATCACTTGAGCTCCTAACAAGTAACTACGAAACTTGTCCATAGCAAAGACTACGGCTAGTAGTTCCTTTTCGCAGTAGTATAGTTAACTTGAGAGGGGTTCAATGTGTGGCTTATGTAATAGATAGGTCGAACTTTCCTTTGATCTTTGCCCTAGAACAAAGACTCAACAAAGATAATTTGATGCGCCGCATATAAGCTCAAATGGTAGGTTCCAAATAAAGCGATATAAGAATCGGAGCAGATATTAAACGATCCTTAAGCTCCTCAAACGCTTGCTTGCAGCTCTCATCAAAAATAAACTCAACGCCTTCCTTTAGTAAAGTGGATGGTGGGCTTGGCTATCTTGGAGAAATCTTGAATGAACCTTCTCATAGGTTTCACGTGTCCAAGAAAGCCTCTCACTTCACAATTTTTTTAGGATAGCTCATCTTCTCGATAGCTTCTACTTTTGCCCTCACAACTTCTATACCTTTGGCCGAGATCTTGTGGCCAAGAACTATTCCTTCATCTACCATGAAATGGCATTTTTCCCAATTAAGTACTAGGTTCTTTCCACACATCCGATAACACTGATCAAGATTGTCAAGGCAATCATCAAAAGATCGACTAAAACCGAAAAATCGCCCATAAAATCTCCATACACTTTTCTACAAGCCCACAAAGATGGCTAGCATACATCGCCTGAATGTAGCTGGGGCATTGCAGAGATCGAACGGCATTCGCCTCAGAGGCGAATGTACCATAAGGCGGCAGTGAAGGTGGTCTTTTCTTGGTCACCGGATCAATGGGTATCTGAAATATCCTCGAATATCCATCTAGAAACAAGAAATGCGCGTGTCCCGCCAGACGCCGAGCATTTGGTCAATGAATGGAAGGGGAAAGTGATCTTTCATGGTTACCTCATTGAGCTTTCGATAATCGATGCAGCATCAGAATCAAGAATAAGCCTCAATGCAATTTCTCTCCTTCTCATTCTTCTCAATTGTAATTCCACCTTTTTTGGGAACTACTTGAGTCGGGAAACCCATTCACTATCCGCGATGGCATAAATGATTCCCATGTCCGTAAGTTTAATGATTTCTTTTTTAACGACTTCTGCATACGAGGGTTAAGCCTTCACGGGGCTGTCTCGACACACTTGGCGCCTCTATTCGCCTTGATCTTGTGCATGCAGATGTCGAGATATTCCCCTGATATCTCCTACTTGCCAACCAAAAGCTTTTTCATTCTTCTTCAAGACGTTGATCAATTTCATTTCTCTATACGGGAAAGCTTAAGCAGATATGATTAAAGGAAGCTTGTCGCTTTCTCTTAAGAACACATACTTAAGATGTTTAGGTAACGGCTTCAACACCAAATCCGCAGGGGGTCTTCTAAACTAGACTTGAGATCTCCACTTTTCAACTCAATATCATTGAGTTTACTCGTGGTCCCACCGCCAAAGCTTCCCTTCCAACAAATTTTCCTCAAAATCACCGCTAGTTGATCCAGATTCACCCTACCATGAGTATTCAGATTATCAACTAATCGCTCATATTCTCGCTTCTACAAACATGACTTGCTTATCCATATAGTCGGTGAAATCATCCGTCATATAATCAATGGAAAACCGGTTGAGGGCCGAGGGTACTTGAATGGACTTTAAGACATTGTAACTCACCTCTTGGTCACCAACTCGATAGTCACGCGCCCACCATCGCAATGATGAGAGCTCTAGTCAGATAAGAAAGGTCTTCCTAGAATCAACGGAACGCTGCCTTTTCTCTATATCTAAAACATACCAATCAACCGAAAGGTAAATCGATCAATCTGAACCAAAACGCCTTTTAGATTCCTCAAGCTTTCTTAGAGGATCTATCCGCCGAATTGTAAACTCATAGTAGTGGGTTCTAGAAGACTTTGTAAACCTAGTCGCTTGCATACGCATATTGGCATAAGGCTTATAGAGGCACCTAGATCACACAAAGAATTTGGGAAGACTAAACCTCCCATCAAAACTCGTAAGTACAAATTTGCCAGGTCACCTCTTTTAATTGGTAAGTTTTCATAATTAATCATGGAACAATCCTCACCAATCGCTTTCCATGCCTCAAGCTAATTTCTTTTTCAAGACACAACATCCTTGATAAATTTTGTATACTTAGGCATCTCGACTAAGACATCCGACAAATGGAAGATTCACCTGAGTATTTTTCAAAAGGTTTAGCACCTTTCGCACTTCTTATCCTCAATCAAAGGAATGTTGCTCTTTCTCGTGGAAATGGAAGTTTCTTAAGGTCATCCTCGAGAAAACCTTTTCGAGGATGCACCGACAAATTGCGCTTTCCGCATCCTTCCAACGAACAGCTTTTTTCAGATTTCTCGTGAGTCGGGGATCACCCTCCCGACTTTCGCTGCTTTTTCGGTCCTCAAAGGATCACCACTGAGGATCACCAAATTCTTCACCTCTCGTGGATCACCACCTGAGTTTTCTCTGCAAATGAGGGGAGTGTAGGTGCTCACTTTCCCCCCCGCCTTATCAACGGCAGAGGGGCTGGTGGGTTTCCTGGATGGGAAGAACCACTAACTTGAGTACCGCTTCCTTAGATTCATTGCACCGCCTCCTCTCACCGTATTGAATTGATGGCACGAGGTCAAGATATGGGCCTTTGTTCAAATCACCGAGCAACTTGACCACCCTTGGATTCTTCTCGAAACTGGCAAATGCCCCTGGGGTCTAGAGCCAACCGCTTCACCACTGCCCAATTTGTCTCTCAAGATTCTTCATCGATCTACTTTGCTCTTCCAACTTAGCCTCAAGATTTGTAGGTTGGGAGGGGCCTTGAGAGTTTTGGAGATTTGGAGCATAGGGGTCAATGGGCCGACTTTGAAATTGAGAATTTGAATTGGAAGGCCACTTCGATTGAATTTTTATGTAGATTGGAAAAATTCGAGTTTTGATTCTCGATTAAACCTGTGGTTTCGTTGAAATTTGATTCAATTAAAATTCGAGTTGGGATTGAAATTAGAAGATGGATTAAACCTTGGTTTTGAAAATTGCCTCGCCTCGAAACCGATTGAACCTTTGATTGTTCTCGCCATAGAATGCATTCACTTCGCATTCTCGTCCGCTCATAGGCGCAATTTAGAAGTGTGCCCCACCTCGCCACAATTTTGACATGTGATTTGATTGTACCGCCCATAGTCATGAACAAAGATTTACTTGATAAGGTGCAGGGGATTAATTGACATTGGCCATTCATATGGCCGGTCCGACAAAGAATTTTTCGCAATACGTAACTCCGAGGGTTCTGTGGAAAGAGGGAGTTTGATTTATAGGATTGGAAACTTGAGGTGGGGCCATCCGCTTTTGCAAAGATGGCAATCAAACTTTGTAAATTGACTTCCTCAACCTCGGGAGGAGGAGGAGGTGCTTGAATTGCTTGATAAGAGGGGCATAGTTATATTTTGCAATGTCCTCAAACAATGCCCATCCTCATCAGCGCTTTCGTAAATGCCCCACTGTAAGAACTATTGACCATGCCTTTTGTAAGCTCGGTCAATCCATCAAGAATGTATTGACTTGCCTTTCCAAAGGGCAAGCCATGGTGGGGGCATTTTCTAAGAAGGACTTGAATCTCTTCCAACACTCAAGAAAGATTCATTCTCTCTCCGATAAAATGTGAAATGTCATTTAAGCAATCGGGTCAGCCTTTGAAGGTGGAAAATATTGACTCAAGAACTCCTTTTCGAGTTCTCGCCTGTGGTGATAGATTCGTATGGAGAGAGGTGTACCACTTTTTAGCCTCTCTTTCGAGAAAAAAGAAAAAAGTTTAAGTTTAATAGCATCCTCACTTACTCCTTGATGCGTAGTAGTACCGCATATCTCTAAGAATGTGTGTAAGTGGGTATGCGATTCTCCGATTGGTAGTCAGTGAAAAATTGATGCGTCGCATCATCCGGATGAGTCCCGGCTTCACCAAAAGTTTGTGCAAGAATGGTCGGAATAACAATAGCCGGGTTGACCTTGACTTCGCCGGCATGGCGAGTCCGCCAATGTACGCTCATTATCGCCATTATCACAAAATCGCTGATTTCTCTTGCTAGTTGTTCTTCAAGATCTCGCCGCTCTGCTCTCGCTGTAATCATAGAACGGAAATTCCGCCGCTTGGCCGGACTATGGTTCGCCGGGTCGTGGTGTATATTAACGGTCCTTTTGACTCGAGTTTGCATAAACCGACCAAAACAAGTGGAACAAAACCTAAAACTAAGAAGAGATAAAAGCCTAAACTAAAAATTAAAAGCCTAAAGAGAGGAAAGTGGAAAGAAGAAAAGGAAACAAAAGTGTTAAGAAAATAATACCGACGGACGCCCAAAAGATTGGACGGGCGCCCAGATGAATTTGAGATCGGACGGGCGCTTAGTAATGTAAACGCCGTCTGATGATGCAATACTCAACGGGCGCCCAAAACTTATGGACGCCGCCTAAGTGAATAAAACCAGATGTGACTGATAATTTCAAATGACGGGCGCCCAATATCCTGCACGCCCGCTTGCTCACGGGAAAACTTAGAACAAAACAGAATTTGCAGATAATGCAAGAAGGGAAGAAAGAACGCTTAAAAAATGTATGACAAGATCTAACTTCAAGAAAAATACTAAGGGAAAGTTTTAAACCCTAATTATCTACTTAACAACTACCTAAAACAATTATCAACTAAAAACAGGAATTTAAAACGGATTAAAACAGAAAACGAAACAAAACAAACAGTAAAAACAGAAAACGAAAATAAAAATTCAGACAACCGTCCGTTCCCGCAACGGCGCCAAAAACTTGTCACGGATTTTATCAACACAAAATAAACAAGTAATAATCCGTTAACCTCAAGTATAAGGATCGTAGTAATAGCGGTTAATGCCGGGTCGATCTTACGGGAACTAAACGATTGTGATTTCTAGTTTTTATCTAACTAACCTATGTCACGATTACTAAGCTAAATAACGGATAAAACTAAACGAATATCGAAAATTAAACTTAACTAAAACGTAAAACCGACATGTAAGAGATGATCTAAAGCCAGTGAAGATACGGGTCATGAACCAATTTAAACTAACTAATCTAAGATGTAGATAAAAGTAACTAACTAGACAAATTCAAGCTTTTAAGGATTTAAATCAAATTTATAACGAGCAAACGAGGATTGATCCACCTATCCAACAAGCATTGATTCCCTATCTCGATTATATTGCGCTTTTATTCAGTTGTGATTCACCTCACCTAAACATGAACCCTAATTCCTTAGAAAGTTCATCTATCAATCTACTATCTTCCGATGTAAGATTAACGCGCTTAATAACCAAAGGTGCAAACTTTGTGTTTATAATCTAGTAATCGACTTATTAACTTCCGTTATGATAGATTCGAGTTACTATTCTTATTCATGGTGATCTAGGTTTATTAAGACTTCCATCAACAATAAACAATCAACACATGCATATCTTCCGATATAAAAGCAAATTAAACATGAATAAGAAACAACCTTTATTAAAAACTCACAAGATAATCAAGAAAACGAATCAACAATTGTTGGACGGCTTCACAATACTGCTTGATGAAGCTTTTAGCCTCTCAACATCCTCAAGAACTCAAATTTGCGTAAACAAAGGCATAAAAAGTAACTAGTGTTTAATCTAAACTAAGAGCATAAAAATAGGAATAAAAGATGAAAACGCAGCCTAAAGCCGCCTAGGTTTAGGTTTTGAATAATGTGTGTATGATCCTCTTTGTGGAGAAAACAATTACTATATATAGATTTTAAAGTCGGTTCTCGCTAAGTCGCCACCGGACGCCTGCCTCAAACCTTGAACGCCCGCCCACTCTTCAATAAAACTTCGAATCGGGCCGAAGTCATGACCAGACGCTGCCCCACGGGCGCCCACTCCAGCGGCCCAAACTTCCTCGAATCAAAGATGACATCCTCGACGCTGCTCAATTACATCGACGCCCGCCCACCGGACGGAGATTCTCGACGCCAGTTTGATATGATCGATTTTGATTTATTTATCTTTATCTCTTCTATCTCTATCCCACTTCTTCATTATCTCTTTTATCATCAATTAGCTCGAACTTAATCAACCTTTGATCATCTTTTGAGCCTCAAACATGTATCTATAACACATAAAAACATCGCAAAATGTAATAATGCTCAAATAATCATAAAATCACAATTAAAACGCCAAAATTAACCAAGTTTGCGATTAACTCATTTAAAATCTCATTTGCTCAATATATCCATTAAACCCTCGCTTATGCAATTTAGTACAAATACGGGAAAAATATCATAGAATATAGCGTTATAAATCGTATAAATTCACCCTTAACAACTCCCCACACTTAAGCTTTTGCTCGTCCCGAGCAAAACAAAACAAAAGTTAGGCTCGAGAGAAAACAGCATCTAAACGTGCATAACACATATCCAATAAATCGTAAGTTCACCTCTTGTGCGTGTGCATAGCCATAATAAACTTCCACTATATCCAAACTCGAGAAACTCAAAGCAAAACTAGCTAATACCCCTTGTAGACTAGTAATAAAGGACACTCATAAGATGCACCCTACAAACGTGATATATCCCGAAAAGAATGATCGAATATATCTAGGGCCTTTCTCAAATACTCGTAGAGGATAATCCCTACAACATATCTCGCTTTATACTTATACTGGGATAAGACAGCATGATTTATAACTTAGTCTTATATACATTTCATAACACTTTATCGCTTGATTTAACTTTTCACTTAAAACACACATCGTAATGAGCTCTTGCCCCGCTTATAGCAGTAATAGGACATTTTCGAGATAATACCCTACCTTACTCCAATCATAAGGCAGCTTTTTCTCGATCGCCGTGAGCTTTTAGTCATCATAGTGGTATAGACATACGTGGTATACCCTATCTCACTCAAATCATCGACTAGCTTTCGACACACCCAATAATTCTT
Organism: Gentiana macrophylla; assembly: GCA_026214975.1. Classification (NCBI taxonomy): domain Eukaryota; kingdom Viridiplantae; phylum Streptophyta; class Magnoliopsida; order Gentianales; family Gentianaceae; genus Gentiana; species Gentiana macrophylla. The sequence goes on from CM047815.1 coordinate 89,310,937, forward strand.
CATATTAATTCAACTTTTCCACTTTGACAATAAGTTACGTGTTACTTATCACATTCAAACCTTAGATATTCACAGTATATCATACTCCGGATCTAAATACAAACTATCATAAATCTCACGATATATACGTAGCACTAAGCACATGACTTACGAGAAAATCAAAAACCACTAATCCAAAAGGGGTATAACTTTATAAATTAGCTCATCATTCACTATGGCTCGTGAAAAATAAAGGTCGTGAAACATCTAACTTACCAAATATATGATACATTTAATCGAATCGCCTACTCGACAAAACAAAACGATCGGAAAATCGGAAAATTTCAAAATTTTAGCTCATTTGCATAGAAACATTACTTAATTAAACAAATGTGTAGATACATATCGAAACATTCCTCCCCCCCACTTAAAAATCAACATGTCCTCATGTTGTGTAAAACGAAGAAAAGGAAAAGACTTAGCCGATTTAAATCGAAACTCGAATCGCTGGTCGCCGAGCCTTCATAATGATATCAAGAATGCGTAACTGCATAATGTAGACACTCGCACATCTTAGACAACATGGAACCATCTCGGGAAAACGGGAGTCATACCAACATGAAAAGAGAATCAAAAATAAAGGTAAAGCAAAGTGAGAGCACACAATACATTCGTAAAGTTGAAACACAAATTGAAATGAAAGTACGCTGCGCTTTATGGCTTACAAGATCCATCGAAAATAAATAGTAGCAATATCAAAATTACAATGAACCTTATAAGTAAAAAAATGTCAATACAAAACAACCAACGGAAAATAGACAAATAAGATCAAGGTTGGCTCGGTGCCGCAGTAATCATCACCGAGGATCGATGAGGAGGGTCCGTATGTGGTGCAGAGCCCTAGCCGCCGAGTCAGCCGCTTCTCATCCAAGATGACTCGTAGTCGTGGTAGAGCATCCGCAATGACCTGCTCAATCTCATCAAGAAAAAGATAACCAACGGAGCTCGGATTGAAGATCCGCCATCCTCGGCCGCCGCCCTCACAGATGCACTCAAGAATCGCCAAAATGTTGTTCTCAGGTATCCCGAATATCACCGAGCCATTCCCGAAACTATTGGCTATGCTTAACCGCATCCTCGATAAATGGAGAGATAAAGGAGGAAGGGAGGATGCACGAGGCGCTGCCGATGAACCAGGCTCGAGAGGTGCCTCCGCCTCGTAATGTCCCGAGGGCTTACTCTTTTCCTTTGTATAGCCTGTGTGGTTCTTCGGTTTATGATCCGCCCCAAACTCAGCACACCGCATCGAGACACAAATCGTGGATCAAGTGAGGGACGATCAAGCCCGTATAAACCTTCTCGATTGATCGAGATCTCGCCATACAATGCCTGGCCCCACATCCACATTCAAGCCAAATGTCAACGCATACAACATGCCCAGTGTCACCTATATGAAAATGTGTCAAGTTGTTCTTAGGCAACAACCGACTTCAATGAATCGACACCGACCTTCCAATCCTCCGCCCAGTCGTGGTAACCAACTCCTTCCGGTCTCCTCCCGGTCTCAACGCCCGTGCCACATCCGGGCAAACTCTCAATCTCAACTCCTCCAAAGGATCCCGCCCCAAACTCGCCTATGCACAATCTCCTCCTTATAATCCCGACCGAAAGCCGCTAAGTTGTATTTCTCGATTAATCACCTCCGTGTAAAGGAACTTCCACCCTCGAACCACGACTACCTTTGTCCCCAAGTCGGTTTCCAACAGCTTGCATAAAATTCCCGAACTAGGGAGCTATTCACCGGGTAGTCGGGATTGTCATCAAGGCTTCCCACTTCCTATCCTTAAGCAACTTAACGAACCCCGATCGACCTTCGCCTCCAAAATAGCCCTCTCAACCAACATGTTTCTTGAAAAGTAATGTTTAGTATAAACTTCATGGGCTCTGTGGTTCACGAATCGACGAGGCAATGGCATCGGGCAACGGTTTTAGATTTCTTTCTGAGAGGGTCGCCTTGTACAACCGGTTCCTCCTCCCGGTAGCATCGACAGCTTCTCACTTTTCTAGATTTAACCTCCACCTCTCTCGAACTCTGCATCCGTACTAAAGGCACATCATCATCGGTCTCGATTCCGAGGTTGGCTCATCTCTTAAGGTTGCCCTAGTTTGGGTGGCTCTGGGGGTTGCTCACGAATACTCACACCCCGGTTAGATCAACTAAGGTAGGGTCAATTTCTTTACGCTTTTTCCCGCCTCCGGCCACTTCCTTACCATGCCTCTTCACGACCGCTTTCTTATGAACCATTTCCACGCCTAGTCTAAACCAAACAATCCTAATGTGCACAAAAGAGATACCCGCTTAACATCCAAAGCGGGATTTCAAAACAACCAAACCACAACCACCACCAAAACCATCACCAAACAATCCATTCATCACCCACCACAACACCACATCACCAAAACAGAGCAGAAAGAAACACCAAAACCGTAAAAACAAATTAAGGTGACATTCAAGAAAACGAGCCGACCCAAAGATCGAACTCACAAAAACGTGAATGAAATCTAGAAAAGTTGTTACTAACTTACCGAGTAGGTGAGTAGATGTTGATTCGAGGTGAAAACGAGTCCAAACAACACAAGAATGACTTCCAAAATCAAATTTTTCTTCCAAAAAGTCGGATCGCAATGGGCTCTGATTCTTCAAAAATATCGTGGTGTTGGGGATTTGGTTATGAAAATCAAAGAGAGGGTATCAAGGGCGGCTCAGAGCACTTTGAATCGCCCAAACGGGTGTAGAATCGACGATTTTAGGGCAAAAGGAGGGAGAGAAACCGTTTGATTTTTGAAATTTTGAAAAAGTGAGGGTTCACTGGATGAAGGGGGTATATATAGACAGAGGTTGGACGCTGTTCAACTCAAAGGACGGGCGCCCACTGAAAGACGATGAATCGGACGGGCGCCCAGCTTTATTAGACGCCGCCCAAGAGTTTAAATCACATACAGATTGAGGGAATAAATCGACGGGCGCCCAGTGCTTAGTGGACGCCGCCCTAAAATTGGTCAACGCGGACGGGCGCCCAGAGTTCTCGACGGGCGCCCAAGCGCTTTAAGTGCAAAATTATAAAATTTCCATACAAATCAAATGCAAAATTTGCCTTCTTCTTATTAAACTTATATAAAACTTCAAAAATACAAATAAAAATCAAATGAAGTACATAAAATTACTAGAAAATAAATAAAAACAGATGGAAAACAAGGGTTGCCTCCCACTCATGAGAGCCTTACGCCGCTTGCTCGACGAAACATCCTAAGAACGCTTAGTCATCATAAATGTCCGACCAATCGATCACTGAATGAGACGGCGGAGCATGTCAATCGCCGGAGGGAAGTCATACTCATCTTGTAAACCCCGGCCCTCACCACCACATCAACACCTCTCGAAAGTGCTCACTTTGCAAAGACTAGCGCTAAATCACAAAGATCGGATCATTGAGGATGGTGTAAGGACGCCCTAGAGCTGCTCAGAATTCCTCAAGAGTAAAGTCTCCACCTCCCGAACAACGGGGAACAATGAGAACATAGGTGACCGCCTTGACGCTGGTACTAATGTCAAAATCTACGGGCAAAACGATGGTTCCTCCCGGTCCGTCATCTACAGAATGAGTGGGATCCTCCTGGGAAAGGTAACTCCTCCGTCGAACACCGAAATCCATATCTAGAAAGCACAACTAATCGATGATAAAAACAAAACTTAATAAGGCTAAAATCGAATAAACTAAACTTAAATACTAATACTATCAAAGCATAAAACAAAACAACTAAAAGAACGATATCTAGGTTGCCCCTGGTGGCGCTTTTGGTTAATGTCGTTAGCTCGACACATTGTAAGCTCACCGATCGTGCCATTTAACCTTTCTCGCCACCCACTACCTCGCTTAAGCTCGACAAGTGTGTGGTCGCAGAAACAAGATCTCACACACACGGGTGAAATCTTGAAAGCTCTCCAAACCTTCTTAAGTTTCCCCATGGTTGTGTTCTTTCTCCTCCGACTCCTCCGATGACGCTTAAGTTGTCGCCCCCCTCTCAAACTCTTCCATATCAAAGACTACCTCGCTAGAACTTCTTCAGACGGATCACTACCGCCATCCTCGGAGAACAAGTCGGGTGATAACTCGCCAAATTCTTCGACCGAGTAACACCACATCCGAGAATATCGAGAAATTTAACAATCAAAGATGTCTCTTTGGGTTCACCAATATAGTGTTTGCACCTTCGACCGCTGACTCAAACGGTTCACCACTATAACCACGGTTCTAGAACGCCTCCGGAATGATTTGGAGAATCTCGAAAGCGGCCGGACCAACGTGTCCTTAACTTTCCAGAAACAGATGTAACCTAGAATTATATAGAAGAACTTGTTCGCCGACATGAAATTCTCTTTTCTAATCTTAGCATCGTGGAGTAGCTTCATCTTATCTTTACTAACCCTGGCACTTTCATAGGCCTGGAGTCCGACTTGCCCACCATGTAATCGCTGTAGTCGATGCTTCCCACAAGATCGGGAATCAAAGTTCGTAAACTTTGTAGCCCAATAAGCTCTATGCTCTAACTCGACAGTGTGATGACATGGTTTCCCGTGAGACCATTTGATATGGTGATGTACCCATGGGGGTCTTATAGGCGCCTGATATGCCCACAAGACATCATCCAACTTTAGACTCCGCTTTTCCTATGATCATCAATAGCCTTCTCCAGATCTTCTTAATGCTCGTTGTTCCTTTCAACCCGACCACTAGTCATAGGATGGTACGGTGTGCCAATTTTATGCCGACACCATATTTTTCGAGAACTTTCTGTGGGGTCGGTTGCGTAAATGCGCCCCTTCATCACTCGATCAAGGCACGTGGACATCCAAACCTCACGAAAATATTCTTCTTTAGAAATTTCATCACCGCCTTATGATCATTGTGAGGAGTGGCTTGGGCCTCCACCCATTTAGACACGTAATCCACGCAGACTAAGATGTATTTATTACCGCAGCAAGATGATGGGAATGGTCCCATAAAATCGATACCCCATACATCAAAGACTTCGTGATTCGAGGATGGGTTTTAAAGGCATGTCAAAACGCTTTGTCGAGTACCGGTTCTTTGGCACCTATCACAAGCTTTACGTAAAAGCTTCCGTATCTTTAAAGATCGTGAGGCCAATAGAAACCGGATTGAAATATCTTAGCAACGGTTTTCCACGGACCAAAGTGTCCTCCTCGTGGGTCCACCGTGGCACCGCTTAATGACGCCACGCTGCTCGGATTCTCGAATACATCTCCTAAGCAAACCATCTTTACAGATCTTGAAAAGATAAGGTTCATCCTAAACGAAATATTTTAAATCCGAGAAGAACTTTTTCTTCTCCGATAAGACATCTCTCGATCGAGATAACGCCATGAAGGTAGTTTACAATGGAAGAATACCATGGAACATCGTGGAGCGCCATCGATCAACATGATGTTTTCTGAGGAAAGTAAAGATCTATATCATCCTGTTCATTCTTTCCTCATTTAACATCCTAGACACATGATCCGCTACTACATTCTCACCGCTCTTTTTGTCCTTAATTTGAACGCCAAACTCTTGTAGGTCAATATCCAACGAGTAAGCGCGGTTTAGCCTCTTTCTTAGTCATCGTGTAACGCAAGGCGCCGTGATCACCCACACGATCACTTGAGCTCCTAACAAGTAACTACGAAACTTGTCCATAGCAAAGACTACGCTAGTAGTTCCTTTCGTAGTAGTATAGTTAACTTGAGAGGGGTTCAATGTGTGGCTTATGAATAGATAGGGTCGAACTTTCCTTTGATCTTTGCCCTGAACAAAGACTAACAAAGATAATTTGATGCGTCGCACATAAGCTCAAATGGTAGGTTCCAATAAAGCGATATAAGAATCGGAGCAGATATTAAACGATCCTTAAGCTCTCAAACGCTTGCTTGCGCTCTCTCATCAAAATTAAACTCAACGCCTTCCTTTAGTAAAGTGGATGTGGGCTTGGCTATCTTGGAGAAATCTTGAATGAACCTTCCTGTAGGCTTCGACGTGTCCAAGAAAGCCTCTCACTTCACAAGACATTTTTAGGATAGCTCATCTTCTCGATAGCTTCTACTTTTGCCCTCACAACTTCTATACCTTTATGGAGATCTTGTGGCCAAGAACTATTCCTTCATCTACCATGAAATGGCATTTTTCCCAATTAAGTACTAGGTTCTTTCCACACATCCGATAACACTGATCAAGATTGTCAAGGCAATCATCAAAAGATCGACTAAAACCGAAAAATCGCCCATAAAATCTCCATACACTTTTCTACAAGCCCACAAAAGATGGCTAGCATACATCGCCGAAATGTAGCCGGGGCATTGCAGAGATCGAACGGCATTCGCCTCAGAGGCGAATGTACCATAAGTGGCAGTGAAGGTGGTCTTTTCTGGTCACCGATCAATGGGTATCCGAAATATCCTCGAATATCCATCTAGGAAACAAGAAAATGCGTGGTCCCGCCAGACGCCGAGCATCCGGGTCAATGAATGGAAGGGGAAAGTGATCTTTCATGGTTACCTCATTGAGCTTTCGATAATCGATGCATCACTCGTAATCAAAGAATAAGCCTCAATGCAATTTCTCTCTTCTCATTCTTCTCAATTGTAATTCCACCTTTTGGGAACTACTTGAGTCGGGAAACCCATTCACTATCCGCGATGGCATAAATGATTCCCATGTCCGTAAGTTTAATGATTTCTTTTTAACGACTTCTGCATACGAGGGTTAAGCCTTCACTGGTCCGTCTCGACACACTTGGCGCCTCATTCGCCTTGATCTTGTGCATGCAGATGTCAGGAGATATTCCCCTGATATCTCCTACTTGCCAACCAAAAGCTTTTTCATTCTTCTTCAAGACGTTGATCAGTTTCATTTCCTCTATACGGGAAAGCTTGGCAGATATGATTAAAGGAAGCTTGTCGCCTCTCTCTTAAGAACACATACTTAAGATGTTTAGGTAACGGCTTCAACACCAAATCCAAGCAGGGGGTCTTCTAAACTAGACTTGAGATCTCCACTTTTCAACTCAATATCATTGAGTTTACTCAGGTCCCACCGCCAAAGCTTCTCCTTCCAACAAATTTTCTTCCTCAAAATCACCGCTAGTTGATCCAGATTCACCCTACCATGAGTATTCGGATTATCAACTAATCGCCATATTCTCGCTTCTCTGTACAAACATGACTTGCTTATCCATATAGTCGGTGAAATCATCCGCATATAATCAATGGAAAACCGTCGAGGGCCGAGGGTACTTGAATGGACTTTAAGACATTGTAACTCACCTCTGGTCACCAACTCGATAGTCACGCGCCCACCATCGCAAATGATGAGAGCTCTAGTCAGTAGATAAGAAAGGTCTTCCTAGAATCAACGGAACGCTGCTTTTCTCTATATCTAAAACATACCAATCAACCGAAAGGTAAATCGATCAATCTCAACCAAAACGCCTTTTAGATTCCCCAAGCTTTCTTAGAGGATCTATCCGCGAATTGTAAACTCATAGTAGGGTTCTAGAAGACTTTGTAAACCTAGTCGCTTGCATACGCACATTGGCATAAGGCTTATAGAGGCACCTAGATCACACAAAGAATTTGGGAAGACTAAACCTCCCATCAAAATCTGTAAGTACAAATTTGCCAGGGTCACCTCTTTTAATTGGTAAGTTTTCATAATTAATCATGGAACAATCCTCACCAATCTGCCTTCCATGCCTCAAGCAATTTCTTTTTCAAGACACAACATCCTTGATAAATTTTGTATACTTAGGCATCTCGACTAAGACATCCGACAATGGAAGATTCACCTGAGTATTTTTCAAAAGGTTTAGCACCTTTCGCACTTCTTATCCTCAATCAAAGGAATGTTGCTCTTTCTCGTGGAAATGGAAGTTTCTTAAGGTCATCCTCGAGAAAACCTTTTCGAGGATGCACCGACACTGGCCTTCCGATCCTTCCAACGAACAGCTTTTTTGATTTCTCAGAGTCGGGATCACCCTCCGACTTTCGCTTGCTTTTTCGGTCCTCAAAGGATCACCACTGAGGATCACCAAATTCTTCACCTCTCGGATCACCACCTCGAAGCTTTCTCTTGCAATGAGGGGAGTGTAGTAGCTTTCCCCTCCTCGCTTTATCAATGGCAGAGGGGCTAGTGGTTTCCTCGGACGGGAAGAACCACTAACTTGAGTACCGCCTCAGATTCATTGCACCGCCTCCTCCTTACCGTATTGAATTGATGGCACGAGGTCAAGATATGGGCCTTTGTTCAAATCACCACTGAGCAACTTGACCACCCTTTGATTCTTCTCGAAACTGGCAACGCCTGGTCTAGAGGCCAACCGCCACCAGGGCTGCCCAATTTGTCTCTCAAGATTCTTCATCGATCTACTTTGCTCTTCCAACTTAGCCTCAAGATTTGTAGGTTGGGAGGGGGCCTTGAGAGTTTTGGAGATTTGGAGCATAGAAAATGGTCGGGCCGACTTTGAAATTGAGAATTTGAATTGGAAGGCCACTCGATTGAATTTTTATGTAGGATTGGAAAAATTCGAGTTTTGATTCTGATTAAACCCAGTGGTTTCGTTGAAATTTTGATTCAATTAAAATTGAGTTGGGATTGAAATTAGAAGATGGATTAAACCTTGGTTTTGAAAATTGCCCGGCCTCGAAACCGATTGAACCTTTGATTGTTCTCGCCATAATGCATTCACTCCGCATTCCTGTCCGCTCATAGGCATGAATTTAGAAGTGTGCCCCACCTCGCCACAATTTTGACATGTGATTTGATTGTACCGGCCCATAGTCATGAACAAAGATTTACTTGATAAGGTGCAGGGGATTAAATTGACATTGGCCATTCATATGGCCGGTCCGACAAATAATTTTTTCGCAATACGTAACCCCGAGGGTTCGTGGAAAGAGGGAGTTTGATTTATAAGATTGGAAACTTGAGGTGGGGCCATCTGCTTTTGCAAAGATGGCAATCAAACTTTGTAAATTGACTTCCTCAACCTCGGGAGGAGGAGGTGCTTGAATTGCTTGATAAGAGGGGCATAGTTATATTTTGCAATGTCCTCAAACAATGCCCATCCTCATCAGCGCGCTTTCTTAAATGCCCCACCAGTAAGAACTATTGACCATGCCTTTGTAAGCTCGGTCAATCCACTCGAAGAATGTATTGACTTGCCTTTCCATCTGGCAAGCCATGGTGGGGCATTTTCTAAGAAGGACTTGAATCTCTTCCAACACTCAAGAAAGATTCATTCTCTCTCCGATAAAATGTGAAAATGTCATTTAAGCAATCGGTCGCCTTTGAAGGTGGAAAATATTGACTCAAGAACTCCTTTCAGTTCGCCTGTGTGGTGATAGATTCTGTATGAGAGAGGTGTACCACTCTTAGCCTCTCCTTTCGTGAGAAAAGGAAAAAGTTTAAGTTTAATAGCATCCTCACTTACCTTGACGCGCGCGTAGTATCCGCATATCTCTAAGAATGTGTGTAAGTGGGTATGCGATTCTCCGATTGGTAGCCGTGAAAATTGATGCGCTTGCATCATCCGGATAAGTCCTGGCTTCACCAAAAGTTTGTGCAAGAATGGTCGGAATAACAATAGCCGGTTGACCTTGACTTCGCCTGGCATGGCGTGAGTCCGCCAATGTACGCCTATTATCGCCGCCATTATCACAAAATCGCTGATTTCTCTTGCTAGTTGTTCTTCAAGATCTCGCCGCTCGGCCTCGCCGTAACTGGCAGAACGGAAATTCCGCCGCTTGGCCGGACTATGGTTCGCCGGGGTCGTGGTGTATATTAACGGTCCTTTGACTCGAGTTTGCATAAACCGACCAAAAACAAGTGGAACAAAACCTAAAACTAAGAAGAGATAAAAGCCTAAACTAAAATTAAAAGCCTAAAGAGAGAAAAGGGAAAGAAGAAAAGGAAACAAAAGTGTTAAGAAAAACCGATACGCCGGACGGGCGCCCGTGATGAATTTGAGATCGGACGGGCGCTTAGTAGATATAAACGCTTCGTCTGATGTATGACAATACTTCGAACGGGCGCCCAAAACTTATGGACGCCGCCTAAGTGAATAAAACCGCATGTAATTGATAATTTCAAATGGATTTGGCGCCCAATATCCCAGACGCCCGCTTGCTCACGGAAAACTTAGAACAAAACAGAATTTGCGAGAATGCAAGAGCGGAAGAAAGAACGCTTAAAATAGTAAGGCGACAAAGATCTAACTTCAAGAAAAATACTAAGGAAAGTTTTAAACCCTAATTATCTACTTAACAACTACCTAAAACAATTATCAACTAAAAATGGAATTTAAAACGGATTAAAACAGAAAACGAAAAAAAACAAACAAAAAACAGAAAACGAAAATAAAACTAGACAACCGTCCGGTTCCTCGGCAACGGCGCCAAAAACTTGTCACGGATTTTATCAACACAAAATAAACAAGTAATAATCCGTTAACCTCAAGTATAAGGATCGTAGTAATAGCGGTTAATGCCGGGTCGATCTTACGGGGAACTAAACGATTGTGATTTCTAGTTTTTATCTAACTAACCTATGTCACGATTACTAAGCTAAATAACGGATAAAACTAAACGAATATCGAAAATTAAACTTAACTAAACGAAAATCGACGTAAGAGATGATCTAAAGCCGAGGAAAGATACGAATGCGAACCAATTTAAACTAACTAATCTAAGATGTAGATAAAAGTAACTAACTAGACAAATTCAAGCTTTTAAGGATTTAAATCAAATTTATAACGAGCAAACGAGGATTGATCCACCTATCCAACAAGCATTGATTCCTATCTCGATTATATTGCGCTTTTATTCAGTGTTGTGATTCACCTCACCTAAACATGAACCCTAATTCCTTAGAAAGTTCATCTATCAATCTACTTATCTTCCGATGTAAGATTAACGCGCTTAATAACCGAAGGTGCAAACTTTGTGTTTATAATCTAGTAATCGCACTTATTAACTTCCATATGATAGATTCGAAGTTACTATTCTTATTCATGGTGATCTTGGGTTTATTAAGACTTCCATCAACAATAAACAATCAACACATGCATATCTTCCGATATAAAAGCAAATTAAACATGAATAAGAAACAACCTTTATTAAAAACTCACAAAGATAATCAAGAAAACGAAATCAACAATTGTTGGACGGCTTCACAATACTCGCTTTGATGAAGCTTTTAGCCTCGAACATCCTCAAAGAACTCAAATTTGCGTAAACAAGCATAAAAGTAACTAGTGTTTAATCTAAACTAAGAGCATAAAAATAGGAATAAAAGATGAAAACGCAGCCTAAAGCCGCCTCTAGGTTTAGGGTTTTGAATAATGTGTGTATGATCCTTTTGTGGAGAAAATGAATGACTATATATAGATTTTAAAGTCGGTTCATGCTAAGTCGCCACCGGACGCCTGTCTCAAACCTTGAACGCCCGCCCACTATTCAATAAAACTTGAATCGGGCCGAAGTCATGACCAGACGCCGCCCAGCACGGCGCCCACTCCGGCCCAAACTTCCTCGAATCAAAGATGACATCCTCGACGCTGCTCAATTACATCGACGCCCGCCCACCTGACGGAGATTCTCGGACGCCGCTTTGATATGATCGATTTTGATTTATTTATCTTTATCTCTTCTATCTCTATCCCACTTTTCATTATCTCTTTTATCATCAAATTAGCTCTAACTTAATCAACCTTTGATCATCTTTTGAGCCTCAAACATGTATCTATAACACATAAAACATCGCAAAATGTAATAATGCTCAAATAACCATAAAATCACAATTAAAACGCCAAAATTAACCAAGTTTGCGATTAACTCATTTAAAATCTCATTTGCTCAATATATCCATTAAACCCTCGCTTCTTATGCAATTTAGTACAAATACGGGAAAAATATCATAGAATATAGCGTTATAAATCGTATAAATTCACCCTTAACAAAGATCGTGGTGCTCTTCACACCTTGTTCGTTCTTTTCTATTGCGTTTCTTCAACTTGGATTTTGAGATCCAAGATGTATGATCTAAACCCCTTTGTAGATATGTATCTAGTTATTTTATTACGTGTATTTTATAGATCTAGATCCTTAAAATCGCCT